>JAPMOR010081789.1:255195-292820 GCA_026543865.1 Argiope aurantia
TTTTAAAAAAGGGAATTTTTTGCTTTGTCCCATGATAAAAAATAAAAGCAATAAAAATTTTATTCATATGAATAAATGACAAATTCCTGAAGGGAGTAATTATTTTCATTTAATAGTTTTTTTTTAAATCTCATATATCTTTCAAAAAAATATTTCCCATTTTGTTACAGCATCAATTTCTTTACAAAATTTCATTAATACAGTTATTCAGTTTTCAAAAAAACATTTGAAAATATGGAAATCTCAACCAGGAAACAGGCACATACATTCTTTAATGAACATACATGAAAACAAAATATAATAAATCTGAGTTATTTTCATATTGTAATACAATACATTCTTTGATAGGAATTTATGAAGATTTACTTAGGTTACACAACTGAAGTTGGGTCTGAAATCTGGAACATTTTCTTCACTCATTCACTACTAATAATCACCAAACTACTAATAATAAGACAAAATACTAAAATTTTATTTCTGTATATTAATACAATATCAAAAAATAAAAGCAATTATGTTCATCTGTGCAAAATAAGTTAAAATTTTAAATAATGGAAAGTTATCAAAATTTTGAAAAGAGTAATTTTAATCATGCTATAAATTATTCTATTGAATTTTAAAGATACTTTTCTAAAATTTATACATTCACCTTGCATATCTTAGAGCATATATCATTTATTTTGGAATTTGTATCAGTTTTACTTATTTTATGTTAATATTTTATCAATATTCTTAATTTTGATACTTCTGAAACTTTCACTTCTTGGAACATTTTCAATGAAACTAAATTTTGTTTCCTAAAGTACTTTGGTAGTGAACCAAAATAAAATACTTGATTTTCGGAAAGAAAAAAAAAATTCCTACAATGATAAATAACATGAATGGGACTTAATTATTGCAACAAAGATTCTATTTTATTGGTGTAAATTTGCAATTCCATTAAAAAAATGTCACACACTTTTTTCATAGTAAAAATTAAGAATTTTTACTTAAGACAAGTTTACAAAACTAGATTTCTTATTATTTAAGATAAAACAGAATTTTCGAGGGTTGAAATCTAATTTAGTGTACCATTTAAAATATCTAACAATGCTAAGTTGCCAATATCAAAAATCAAAATGTTTGTCAAGATTTAAAAAAAAAAAAAAAACTGCAAAGCAGGTAAAGGTAACAATTAGTTAGTTGCTTTTTTGAAAATACAGTTACAAATTTTACCAACTGGAACTTATTTATGAAGATTATCTTTTTAAAACCTTTATGGTCCACAATTACTCAATCTTTTTCGAATCCTGATACATATATTTTTTCTGCAGACAATTTTCAAGTATGCAATACATTCAACATCTGAAGGAGACATAGTGCAGATTTGTTTTTATCCGAGGGGGGAAACCATCTTATAGCTTTACTAACATAAAGGACAGGAAGCTAGTAGCTTTGCTAGAACAAGGAAATGATTCAAAGGATAATAGAAACAGCATATCAAAAATAGCTAAAACCACCATTTCTAGTAACTCTTCTATTACTTGTTTATAAGAAATTTTTAAATTATTTAAGTTCAACTGATCTTTCATATGAATTGAGAATGATCAAGAAATTTCTATAAAAAATGGCAGACTTTTTGAGTAATGTGAACATTGTTCTATTGTTGAAATATGTACTCCCTTAATATAAGCACCAAATTCTCTGACATAATATTCCTGATAATATTTTTAACCAGTTCATTAGCAGATATCCAATAATCACTGCCCTGATGAATTATTACGGAAAAGCCATGGGAAAAAAAAATGAAAAATGATGCAGTTTCATTAGAAAAACATGTTTCGTTAGAATGACTAAAAAAAAATTTGTTAAATAAAGACAAATTATTTTAAAAAGCTTGAACAGATAATTTTAATTTTCAGTTCAGACAAAATTCATAAACAGATGATTTTAATTAATGTTAATTAATAAAATTGCAGAATAATTATTTTTTTTATAGTTCTCTAAAAATAAAACTAGAATGTTTCTTTGTCTTGATTAGAATTCAAAATATTTTTACTTATAAGAAATTAATGTCATAATTTATTATAATTCAGATCTCACAAAATTTAAATAGTAAATATACAACTTAATAAGGGAAAACAAATCAGCATTTGGATTGCTAAAAGAACTAATACTTTACCTAATTTAGGTTACTGTACAGACAACAAACTCATAAAGAACACTAAATTAGATTTCAAATTTTTTGAGACTTTGAAATCACATGGTAAAATATTAATACACTCTCAAATAAGTAGTCTACTATTGTCATCATATTAGCAAAGTTTATCAATAATGAAGTTCAGCAGAATAGGAGGTAATCACAAGATTTTTGCCATAATAATATGGCTATCAGAATTTCACATGGCTTCCATCAACATGGCTGTCACTAAACATAAGTATCCTTCAATGAAAATATGGTAGTTTATAAAATTTTCTATTTCATTAAATCTCCAGCAGTAAGATTATTTTTCTGTAAGAAAATTTTCTACTTTGCTTTTAAAAAATACATCTCATTTTTACAAGTTTAAAATTAAGACTTTCATAAGTTAAGGAACCAATCCTAATCATTTTTTAAAATTTAGGTATATACAAAAAAAAAAAAAAATTCTCAAAAGTTTTAAGTGGAATGCGTATATAGTTAAAAAATGACTTCCTTATTAAAAGTAAGTATTTTTAAAATCATTTCCATTGAGAAATTTTCCAAATGCTGAATAGTCAATTCAACAAAAATTCTTGATGACCCAATATAAGAGAATAAAAAAGTGGCTTTAAAAATGATCTCCATCATGTATAGATAATCTTTTTTTTAGACAGTTTAGGAATTTTTTTCGATTAGTACAAGTTACATCCTGTACCATTATGAGTAATTCAGTGGAATTTTATTATTATATGGACAGATTATTTAATTTCTAGATGTGATCAGAGGATTATGACAACATCACAGCGGAGAACCCACTTCCAAATTTCGGTAGCATACCAAAGGGACATGCGTCAATGATAGATTATTCCCAGGCTCCTTTACTGTGAAATCGAAGTTTGAACTTGGAACTTTTCAGTTCCAAAAGCAAGATTTTTTTACTATGCTAATGGAATTTTAACAAGCAAGGAGAATAAGAATAAAACTACTATTTATTCTAGAGAGATTGAGATCTCTTATATTCTATGAGTGCTATAATATTGGGCTTATTAGGCAAAATTTTATATCAAAAGATGAATGCAAATAAGGCCCAGGTGACTTTTTCAATGTTCAGAGAAAAGAGCAACAAATAATAAAATATGGTAAAATTTGCTTAATATTGTAATGGCACCTGAGAAAAAAATCAGATAAATCAGAAAATGCTGATTTCCCTCCCTCCTCCCATGAAAATGAGGACAAAAGACAAAACTTTACTATTATGCAAAAACAAAGCCAAAATAGAAATTGCAGATATTAACCACAGCTTAAAGAAACATTTTCTTCCTACAAAGAAGATCAAACAATGATAATATTCCATCTATGCATAACAATAAATATTAATTAATTTTTTTAGAAACCACATTTTTTTATTTATGAATATTCTAACAAATGTTTATCAAAGGACATTTGCTTGTAATCTATTGAAGACTTTAAGAAAACAGATTCAAATTACATAAAAATGAAATAATATATAAAATACTATATATGACTATTTTAATGGTAGAAAAATGAATTTATTTGTAAATATGATAATAAAATCTATAAACAATCATACCTAAAAAATGATAAAACAAGAAATCAAGTTGAAATTCTTGATAATTTTTTTAAAATTTCAAAATTTATGCCAAAATCCTGAATATTTCACACCTAAGTAAATATTTTAATTACGTGATCCAAACATTGTAAAAAAAACTACTCAAAAATTAAATACTGATCAAATGTGTAGATTTAGTTTGGAGAATCTCTAATTTTAACTTTAGTTTCAATTTTAATTCATAAATAAATAGTTTTGTGTTAAAATATGGTAATGGATAGGACAATTTATTAAGATTTATTTTGACAATATTATTTTTTATTCCTTTTAAAATATGATGTACATCAAAACCACTCAGCCTGAAAAAATAAAATGCAAGTAAAATCAAAATGAATTCTTACAATCTATTTTTTAATTGTATAATACTTAATTTTTAATTTAGTTTCATATTATTTAATTTTAAACAATACTCTACATTGTAGGATGGGCATACAGATTTTCAAAAGTTCATTATCATTGTACATTAATCCTGTTGCATGCAATAAAGTAAAAAAATTAAAATTCCCTTTAATGAAACAGCACAAATGCCATTTTAAAAATACTTCCAGATAATTATCCAAGATCCCAGTGCCAATAAAAAAGTTTACGAGAAAAGGAAGTATCAAAACTTAGATAAAAAATAAAGCCTTTAAAAAATAACAATGGCAGCAGGTAAACATGATTAAATAATAATGAGATATTGTTCCTGCTTAGATATTACAACTATGTCGTATAATTTAAAACTATGAAAAGAAATTTTTAAAAAACTTTTTGCTGGTTCTTTGAATTTTGAAATTTTTTTATTTGAAAAAATGTGTATATTACATATAAAGATAATTATTTAAATGTAATTTAGCACTTAAATTGTGGGTTTTTAAATAATAGAAGATAAAATTATTTTCTCAAAGTATGATATGTAGGCTTTAAAAAGTATTCGCAGAATTACTCGTTTCTGAGATATCAAATTTTCAGTGGAATCGCTGACAAATTGATTTGAACAGAAAAGGAAACTTCTTAAACTCATGTGGTCATTAACATAATATTTATGTGTTTTAAATAAGCTAAAGCGTTATTTATAAAATTGCAATTATATTTCCTAAAAATATGTTTAAAATACTGTTTTCCTAAATCAGAAATTCTTACAAAATGGCGCAATACGAAATGAATCGTTTTGCAACACTGGAAAAAATCAGAAAGCTATGAAACTATTAATTGTTCAAAAATAACAAATTCTTCAAACTGCATACAAATTTCCACTTACCATTAATTAGTGAGACCCAACAAAATTTTTAAATTGTTGTTATTACTCAGGTAATACAAAGACCGGTCGATTGCACTGAATGGTCGAAAGCGGAAGAATTCAACGGCAGCGCTAGGGAATAAAAAAACCGTTCACTGCAGAACGGATTTGAGAATGATTGATGTGGCATTTGAGCGGATTCAAAAAAGATCGTCCATTAGAAACGTACTCAGATCCACTATTTTCGAATCGAATCATAATAAGACTCATATAAAACATTCAAAGATTATATTTACGTCATTAATCCTATTTACTTTACTTTACACTTTTACTAGCACTTGAAGACTTCATCGGTTTGAAAAAATGAAATTTAAACTTGCATTGGCAGAACAAAACCATTGTAAAACAATTATAAAATTTCAAAAATAACATCTCTTTTGTAAATATGAAATTGTTTAGTAATCAGTTTGGTTTTGTTGTAAATCTGTGTAATCATATTTATAAATATAAAATAAGAATATCATATTAAAATAAAATTTAAAAACTTGGTAAAAAAAGTTTACAAATTATGGCTTTTTTTAGCAATTACATTTTTTTAATTGACTAAAAATATAGTATATTTTAATTACGAAATAAAAAAGGAATTTTTCACAAAGAATATACAAACCTGGATTCTATTAGTATAGTTCAATAAAAAGGGTAGAAATTTTTCCTAATTAAATTTAAAATTGTTATTATAAAAGGAATATACAAAAAGACAATATGCTTTTAAAAGTTATATTTTATTTACAAAGCTCTTCGGCGAAATTCGTGCATGTTAATTTTTATAATTTTCGTGCTAATTTTTATAAATTAGTATATATTCATTTATAACATTTTGCTTTGAGGTAATTACAATATTTTTTATAATGTGAGATTCCCCCCCCCCCATTTTGTTTCTGCCATTGAAACCTTTATTAAAGCTTCAAATTGGCTTTTGACAAAAACTAAATAAGCCACAAATATGGAGATAATTTGTTTTTCCATTAAAAAAAATCATTTTTTTGCTGGTTTTTTTGTTATTTTAGTGAAAATAATAGAGAGAAATTGCTTCAAATTTTTAAAAAGAAATTTTTAAAAAAAAACTAAAAATTTTAAAAAAAACTAAAAATTTTAAAAAAAACTAAAAATTTTAAAAAAAACTAAAAATTTTAAAAAGAAAATAATAAAAATTGCAATCTTTGTAGGTTAATATTTGTTCACAGCAAATATATAATTTCAGCCTTCAGGATCACTCTTAGCAGGTGAGAACCGAACTGGAAACAAACGTTTGATGGACTTCGTATATCTTATATTTTTATAAAAGAACTAAGGAATAAATATAAAGTGTAAGATTCTAATAAATAAAGTAATAATAAGTATTGTTAACATTTTTAACAATTTTTAAATTGACAATTTTAATAAATTGGTATAAATTTGAATTTAATAATTTAAATTTTAATAAATTTGATAAATTTAATAATTTAAGTTTTAATAAATTTTACAATTTAAATTTGCTTAAATTCTAATAAATTACAAAAAGTACTAACATTTTTATGGCTTTTTCTTTGGACAAGCTGTAAAACCATTATGATCTCGAATGAGATAAAAACTTTTGAAAAGTTGTTTAATAGTTATCGTTGAGTCACAAAAATATGAACAAACTGAAGCTTATAAAAAAATTCATAAATTAAAATTTTTAATTTCCCTTTCGAATGAATTCAGTGTAGAATTAGATACATAAGTAGTAACATTCTTTTTCAACCACACTTCTTATTTTTTTCTATTGGAAAAAAGGAATGATACCGTTTTGTTTATTGTATCCCTAGTCATTTTCTTCAGCTTCGGTAGTAGTTCAAAATATTTGTCCAATCGAAATGACACACATCAAGACATCCATGATGAATAAATAACTGCATCTTTCTATTATAAACTTAGTAAGAGTCAACCTATTTCTAATCTCTTTGCCATAGATATTGATCCGAAATTATCGTCAAATTATATGATTTCGATTTGTAAACATTACCGGAATAGGGAAAAGAATGGTATAGTAAAATTGCTTCAGTAGTTTAGTTTCAAAGTTTCTGAATGTTGTTTTCAAGTTTTTATAAGAAGAATGTGTGAGCATTCCAAGAATAAGAACTAGATTTATTTTCCAAGAATCCACCAAGCAAATAAATATATAATGTTACAAAAGAATTTAAAAAATTAAAAAATGTTTAATATTTCTTATTTATAAACATTTCTTTTACAAACATCTATACTAAATATCTAATGTATATTTTTAGTGCAGAAAAAAATAATAAATCTGTAAACTTTTTTCAAGAAATTTATTGTTATTCATATCATTTATATAAGATTATAACAATTCTTAAAGTTCCTGAAACAATTTATGACTTGAACAAATTAATTGTTAGCATGTAATAACTACACATATTTTAAGAAGATGATACCTCAGATTCACAAGAATTACGGTATTTCAGTGTTTAAATATAATTGTTTGAACTTCACGGAAGGCAATTATCTTGTTGAATTTTAAAAAAAAAAAATCCTTCACAGGAGAGATTTATTTTTATGGCAAAATTGTAAAAGAAAGCAATTTTGGGGCAGAGATAAATGACTCACAGGACATATTAAAAGAGTTCACAGTCTTCGTCAGTGTTTCAGCAAGGAGAAATAATTTTTCATACTATCATTTTTACTGTCGTAAAAAAAAAAAAAAAAGACAAATGCATCATTGCTTTGTCTCCAATGTACTTTTCTAAGGCTGGCATTAACAGAAAAAGACGGAAAGCATATGCACCTCCTACCTTTGTCTTTAGAGTGATACGCAATTTGAAGAAAGAAATTTACAGCTCTAGTTGCCTTTGGCGACTAGCTGATTTGCTGAAGATGATGAATGCATGATTAATGATTGCAAAGATTTTCAATTAAATGTGTGATATTTTTTTTTAATCTTAATGGCTATTTCAGAAAAAATATTTTTAAGTTTCAAATTTTGACAGACATATAGCTTAAACCCTAAACTGCTTTGTTCATTTTATTATGCATTTCCCTTATTTTCTCCCACTTTCCTTAAAATTTAAACTTTAAAATTGAAGAGATTCAAGTAATATAAAAGTAATTTTCGCTAAAACCAAACATTTTTTTTTTCCAAAAAAAGAACCATCCAGCATTGAAATCTTATATGGATCTAAAGAAATATAAATCTAGATATCATTTTTTTCATAACTTGTGCAATATGTCTGAATATTCGATAAAAATTTCTATGGTTCATCGTAAAATTCAAGTTTTAGTTTTACTTTCAAAAGTATTTGTTGTTGTTGTGACTTATGGCACTTTACAAGACCGCCGGCAGTTATTTAAGCGGAGGCAATTAAGGTGATTGAAGCCGAATGAGCGTCTCTTATTTTTTCAGTAGCGCCAACTAAGGCCAAGAGTTCGACTTAGCTACTTCATGCATCATATTCGCTCGCGCAACCCCTTTTTACAGGGGGGCACATTCACGTACCTCACATCAAAAGTATTTAAATGACATAAATAATAATATTTTATTTTGTTTCAATCAATAAATGTATTACTGAAAAAATTAGGAAGTTTAAATTTTATTCAGCCTTTTTGTCTTAAGGAATCATCTTCAGAAAAATATTATTGACAATCTAACTTTTAAATCAAAGAACATTTCAATCTTCAATTCTTCTATGAAGCTTTAAATATCGCTATTACGGGATAATGAGCAATTTTATTATTTTAGGCCAATCAGCCTTAAAGAAACTTCCAACGTTGATTGGCGTACCTTCTAAACCAATTGTCAATGGATAATCTAAAATCGAGCTTTTATAAAAATAATCATAATTTTCATAATTCAGTTTTATTAGGGAGAGTGAACTTTTTTGTTAAATTTAAAATGCTAGTGTATCAGAAATATTTTATTAAATATGACTCACAGGATTGATGTTCCTTATAAAAATTTAAGATTCTTAATATATCAGAGAATTTATTGATTCAAACTAAATAAATGTTATTTTTTGCTTCATTTAGACCATTTTTCATATTAAATATATTTGCCTAATACTAACAATTTGTGCTTCATACTATCTTTTAGGACCGATTAGAGTGAACATTCTACATATGTAAACTATGCCTTAAATAATATAGAATTATTTGAATTAATGGTATAGATATTTTAAAAATTCATGGTAAATATTTTCTTGCATAATTTTTTAAGGGAAAAAAATCATGTTTCATGCTTATTTCATTTCATGGCGACACGTGCTGAAAATTACACTTTACTTTTCTAGATTTAAATAGCAGTAAGAATTAATTTAATCTACAAGATAATAGTAAAGAACTTATGTCAAGTGACTTACTTTCTTAATTTAAAACAAAATAGCATTTGTCAGTTTCTAAAATTCATGCGAGACTCAGAAAATAAATATCTTCAAACTTAAGGTTATGACATCATACAAATCTTTATAGCTCATGTCGTGTTATTCATTTAAGTGGGTTTTATATGCATTTTTTGTCTCCATTCTCTGAATGGAATAATATTTTATAGATACACTTTAATTATTTACTAAAAGTTTAAAAAAAAACATCATTTTATCAACAAAAAAAAACATCATCATCAAAAAAAAAAAAAAACATCATATAATTTAACATCATATAGATCACTACCATATTCATCTTTTATCTCCAGGGGATTTGCCCGTTTATTCTTCTAAACTTATAAGTTCTATTCTTATAAAGTTATTCTTTATCCTTTTTTCTTTGTCAAAAGTATTCTGGAGATATTTGAAATTAAGTTTATCTAGCCTGCTGTATAGAGACATCTTCACGCTGTATGCTTCTGGACAGGTAATAAAAGAAAATACTCAGATCTCTACAAAAACAGGTCATTCCTTGAATAAGGCTATTTGATGAATGCCAGTGCTGTGTGCTTTTATCCCCTTTTCAGTTTTAATTCAATCGATCGATACAGCAACAGAAAAAAAGACAACGTTGGTTTACAAAAGAATTTAAAATTATGAAAAACATCCCAGAATTAATGTTCTGAAATATAAAGAATAATCGATAGTAATTGTATATATTCGAGTACATTCTTTATGGTACTCAGAGGCTCTCATTTTAGTGAGAGCAATTGTTCCAATCGAGTGAAGATTTGCCCGCCTTTCTTACGGATAGGATTCATTAGTAAACAGTTTAGAATCCTCCCCCTCTCTTGACGGATAGTGTAAGATTTGAAGGAAAAAAAAAGTGGAAAGCACTTTCACGTTTCTTTGTTGAATACATTACCTTCAAAATTAATTATAGTGATGAGTTCAGTTTTCAAAATTCTCCTCCTAAATGTTTTTTTGGGCATATGTAATAATTTTGCAATCAAATAAAAGCAAAAATATGTTTTACTTTATTGTAAAATATATTTTTATGTTCTTTACCTTATTAAATTAATTCTGATATTAATTTTTGTAGCAACAATTTATCAACTTAGTAATTAAATATTATTTAAATTATAAATTACTTTTAAAAATCTGTCAAGATAATTGTTTAGAGAGCCTTTAAAATTTTCTTGTTAAGAAAACTTTTTAACACAATTTAGTTTCAGTTTCTGAATCGAAATTCGGATCAGAACCCATCTTTAGATAAGTGAACGAAACTGACAAATCACAAATGTACAGGTGGAGAACGCATTCTTCATCAGTTACTTGGGCGGATAACAGTCCTCTCTGTTAATAACGTACATCCATTTCTAAGAGAGCTGAGTTGAGCTGCAGCAATTCTTTTGAAATGAATAATTCTATTATTACAATTATTACGAAATTTGGCAAATTCGAATTTCTCTCTGACGTCTTCAATTTCTTGCTTAATATAATATCAACTGGGTTTAGTTTTGTTAGTTTTAATTTTTTTTATTCTGTTAGCTTTCAATCAACCATATTGTAAAAACAATTATTGTCTAAGACAAACAAAGTGAATAATTCATAGATATATTACTCCCCCCCCCCCTTCAATATTTTTGAACATGATCGAAATGTGTTTAAACATAAATGCCGTGTGTTAACAGAGCTGAAATTTAAATCCGAATTTCTGGAGCAATTTTCGTCAAAACATGGAAATATCCCACGCTGTTTGTTCTGTGCTTATAAAAGTATAAACTTAAAGCTAATAAAACTATAAAAAAGAACACTTGATAAATGGCAAAAAGTTTTTTTCTCTGCATCTTAGAGAATACAAGAAAAATTTGACTTTAGAGCGTTGTAAGAAACCATTGTTTTGTTAGGTCGTCTTGAAAATCTACGTTTAATTTTTCTGTATATTTCTCAAGTTACTCATAATAGTTTGAGTTTTAATATCTCAGCAAGCTTTTCAGTCTTGTGCTATTATAGATGAGTATAAAAAATACTGTACTCATTAACATTTACAAACCACGAGGGCTGTAAATAAATATAATTTTTTTCATCATTTTCATTATTCCTCCTTATAAAAGTCAAAGTATTTATTATTATCATGTGAGAACATGATGTTATATTGGTTTGGTGTTTTTGAAGCCACAAAATGCACGGGCAAAGCATTTTTGATTTATCGCTTTTGAGGCACTACTTTTCCTCTTTTAGGGTTATTAGAAAATGATTAAGTTGTCACATTTGGCGACATATCGCCAACAAAAAGTTACAACTTGGCCAAAATGTCCACCATGTATTCGATTCTTCTGTCTTGTCAATAAACGGCTGGGTCGTAAGAAGTTATCGCCCGAAAAAGCACAAAGAAGACGAAAGGTATATATATATATATATAACTTTTTTAAAACTCTTATTTTCAATTTTTCTAGTAGGCAAACCAAGTTTTGGAGCTCGAAAAATTTTGAAATAGAGAAAAAAAAAAAGAAGAAGAAAAAACCATCGCTATTCTAAAAATTAATGATTATGCAATACAAGAGTCATGTAATCATTCCAAACCAGTTTAAACCAGATTTTCGAAAAAAAATTACATTAAAAGAAAGGCTTCGAAAAAGTTTTGGGGCTTCACATATTTTGAGGGGGAAAAAACCATCGTTTTTTAAATATCGACGCATGCGCAATCGGATAGTCACGTGATTGTTTCAAATGGTTCAAACTGGTTAATAACTTAAATTTATTAAGACAAAGAATGACTTAAAAATTATAATGTTCTCACATGATAACTTGGAATTTGCAATAGAAGATTTCCATTTTATATTTTTTTATATACCTTATTTCATGAAACTTTGCAATTGGAAGCATATATCAAATTGCAGTTAAGGAAATAAACGCATTTCACTTTTTTGGGGACATACTACATTCTCTTCAAATGATTTCGTTACTGTGACCAGAAGACAAATACGAGTTTTCAATTACCCTTTATTTTCCGGGGTAATTGGGAACAAAATGGAGACATTATGAACATTGCTGTAACTTAGACTGGTTATTTACAGACTAATTTTATAAAAAAGGCATTGTTTAATAAGTCCTCCAGAATATTAAGCACATCAATTAGACATATTTTCTTTCTGTTAGGAGTATTTTAACTAGAAGAAAATGGCAACTTCTGCTATATTCGTTCTTAATTACCCTAACTGACTGCATATATAAATGTATAATCATTATAGTGATTATACATTTATATATGTATTTTATTTCAATGCATTCAGTATGTATAGAGGTCATAAAGTTATTACAAGAATATAATTATGTATATTTCTATAGAGAGCAAGAAATTTCAGAACTCTTTTTTTTATGAAATAAAGTTAAGAATAAATTTTGCAGGTTAACATATAATTTTTATGGTTATAAGAATTAAACGCAATTATTGAGATAATATTTTAAAAATAATCATTATTAAAAAGTTTAAGTCACTAACAACCAACAAAAATATCAAAAAAAAAAAAAGCAAACAGGGTAGACAAAAAATTAATATGATAAGGAAAATTTAATTGAAAGTTGTTGGTGCAAATGGAGCGTCTATAAAACGGTTTAGTGTATTATGAAGCTTCCTTCTGCTCTTTTTTTTGTTTCTAATATTTGTGTCTATAGACACATGCATTTGATAGATTAATCCATACGCTATAGACTACCGGAATCCTGTCTTAGGGGTAGCGCGTCTTCTCTGTGATATGAGCTGGTCGGGCTAGAGTCCTGGTTTGTGCATGGTTGTTCTTTACGTTTGCTCTATCTATGAAGTGTGTGAAAGAGCCTCTCTGTAAAAAGGGGTTGTGCGGTAGAGTGTGTGAATGTCATCTTCAGATGAGATAAAGTCAGATTTCTGCCTTCAGTTGCGCAGGAGTCTTTACCCCCAGAAGCTACTGCATTCCTCATTCACCGATCTCTTGTCTTAGCTTGAAATGGCTTTAAATCCAAAGCAATTAGCAACAACAACAGACCACACTTCCCGAAAATAAAAATTATCGTCAGCTGCTTTTTTCAGCTGCTTAGTTTGAAATGGCTTTAAATCCAAAGCAATTAGCAACAACAACTGACCACACTTCCCAAAAATAAAAATTATCGTCAGCTGCTTTTTTCTCGATTATATAGACATCTTAGCTCAAGGAAGTAAGATAGAATGTATCGGACAGCATACAACGAAGAATAATAGAAATCGAACAATTTGTACTTATTGACGTGTAGCCTTTAATGCTGATAAAAGCCGCTCAGTTATGTTCCGAATAGGACGTGTCAGAAAGGTATTCCAAATCTTTATTTCCTTTGAATGCAATTTTTCTAGGAGTAAAGAAACAAAATATTTTGATTTGATTCTCGATAGCAAGCTTTTTTTCAAAAATCACTTCAAATACAACACTTAATAAAATTCTGAGGATAAGTGCATAATGTAAAATAATAAATTTTGCTTAGTAAAATAATAAGAGTGCTTAGATAAATTATGGGGGAAATGCATCTAATAATTCCATTAATAGTAAGAAATTCATTACTTTCACAAAACAACATTCTTTCTTCAAATAAATCTTAGGTTCCATTCTCACCTTGGTTTCATATAGCTAGGGCCATGCTGCTAAAACACATCTTAAGAAAGTTCAAATTATGCAAAACAAATTACTCTGAATCATCACAAATGCACCATGGTTCATAAGCTCCAAAAAGATTTAGAGATACTAAAAATAGAAGGTTACATTAAAGAACTTTCTGAGTAAATTTTCAGTCAACTAAGCAGCAGCAAATGCCCTACCATCAAAGATCAGAAAATTGTCCCAAAATTAACGTAAGATTTGAGTGTGGCAACACTATTGTGTAAAGTGTTGGCAACACAATTTAATAAAAACCATTTAACAGCTGATGCTTTAGGGTTAGTAAAAATGGAGTGTTACTTGATAGAACCATGCATTTTCATTGTTAAACAATATTTAAAAAATAATGAGTCTAACGCCCACAGCTCGAAAATTTGAGAATGGGGCCCCTAGCTCGTGTGATTTAATGCCATAGGATTTCTTTTTATGGGATTATCTGAAATCAAATGTCTATGTCAACAAGCCCACATGCATTAAAAGAAGAAATCCAATCCTGCATCAGCGAAATTCCCCTTCGTTTATACAAAATGGGCATGGAAAATTTCGACAAAAGAGTGCGTATGTGCCAGCAAATCTGTGGAGGCCATTTGCACTATGTATTATCCCATACATATCTTATCCTGTGTATTTTGCGATTCAATAAAAATATAATAATTTAAAGGGAAAACTGCGTTTTTATTTAATTCAAATCTTGCGTTAACACATTGTTCTGTCGTGTAAAGCTCTATTTTTCTTAATCCTAAACTATCAGCTGTCAAATTGTTTTTTTTGAAATAGGGTTGCCAACTTTACTATACAAAAAATGGCAAATTCAAATCTTGCACTAATTTTAGAACACTCTTTAATAAATGGAACCTTTCAAACCACTTAAAATTTTTTTTTAAATACTTTTGCTACACTTTACCTGCATTTGTTAAACTACCATCGCAATTCATTTCATTATTCCTTTATTTCACCTTGTTTCATCAGTGGTAGTGTTGAGAAATGGTCTTTCCTTGATAATTTTATTGCACTCATTTGATTACATGTTAATCAATCTGAGTAGAGAAATGCTCCAGCATTAAAACTCAACTAAAAATATCCAACAAAGATACACTGATTTGATAGATATATTTTACATGGAAAAAGATAAAATTCAAAGGACTGGAAGTTGTGCTTGTGTATTTTAATCAAATTTAAATAACAAATTTAGAAAAAAAAATTTCAATTTTTTTTATTTATTAAATTATTTCTGGTGCTAGTTAAAATTTCAAATTATAATAGGAATAAAACAATCAGAAACATGGTAGATGACACTTAGAAAATAAATGTTTTAATTAAGTATTACTGGTAGCAACATTTTCTTCTTTTTATTTTTGGATATTATGAACCTCATATCCGAAATAATTTCACGATTAAACAGAAATGACATAGAGAAAATTAATGTTAATGGAATCCCGGTAATTCCATATTCAAAATTATCTTTTATAACAATACATACATGAATGAAAATAAAATATACATAGATAGTTACCTTTTTTATTGGGAAATGTTTTATAAATGTATTGCAAGCATAGTAGAATGTGTGTATGCGCATACATTTAATTATTCAAAAATAAAAAAAATTTAAAAAAAACTAGCAAATAAGAAAATTACTCAAGTAATGAAACAATTTCAAACTTCTCTGAAAATCTTGTTACAATAATTATGCAACCATTTAGCGCATAACAAGTATGATAAAATATTTTGTACAATATTAAATGTTGGTAAAGCAAAATGTATTGTACAAATAATGTAAAATAAATATTTAATAGTTAAAATACTTGAGTCAGATCATTTTCTCTTAAAGAGAATCAAACATCTATTTCTAAACATCGCAGCATGGTAATGTTTGTGGCCTCACGGCAGCAATAACTTATGCACAAAAATAAAAATTGCAAAGTGTGTGCAAAGAATTTCTGAGTCAAAAGAGGATAACATACTGTGTGTGCAATTGAATAGCAAATTTCAGATTCTGAAAATGGTCTCAAAAAAAATGCGCCGACTTGAATGGATTAATCTGGTAACTAATATAATGAAAAGTATTACTACTAAATAAATTAAATTTTTTCGAATAATTTTTTAAAATTACAGGAAAAAAAACTGTGTAGAAATAAAATTGATAAGTAAATATAAGTAATAATAAAATAAAATAAGATTTTTTAAAAATTTTAAAGAAGTGTAAAATTGTTCTTTTTTTTATGAATTAATATAGTTTGAAAGAATAGTGAAAAAGTACATTTTTTCATTAATTTTTATTTACAAATTCAGTTAAAATTCGGAAAAACCCTTTCTTATAATAAGAATCTGCTCATTCAAAAAGTGATTACATGTCCAATTTAATAGTTCCAATATTGTTCTGTAGTGAGTTTTAAATAATTTCCTCATCACTATGTCACACTTCAAAAATTTTACAACCAACGCAAAATCAATATCATGTAAAAATATCAGAAGCAATATTACTCATCATATATTAGCAAGTCTGTCAAAAGTGCTAAAATATAATTTTTCAAATTTGACTTAAAATAATTTTCTTATTTTAATCGCTTGATTTTTCATTAAATGTTTGTAAAAATTTTAAATAATGGGTAATGCATAAAAATTTAGTATTTTGCTGCACAGTCTCTTTTTATTGAAATGGAAAATATCAGTCATACGTCTAAGTATAAATCATATTCCTGCAGATGAATAGAAGGAAAAATACAATAATGAAATTTTTATTTTAAGGAACAGATGACAAAATTCATTCTTCTAATCCATTGTGTTTTAAAATTATTGTGTTCACGTACTTAGAGACAAACATAACAAAATAAAAAAAAGCAAAAAATAAATACAAGACAAAATTTTACACAGATAATTTATTTGGACATTCTAAAAGTGCATAAGTTAACTGTACACTATATACAATTTTTAGACATCCATTTATTTCGTGCAGTAAATTTAAGAATTCCACAACATCATATTATCAGCTGATGTCAGATTTATATAGAAGCAGGTACATAAGGTCTAAATTTTACTTTCCGATGAAATGCATTTCTTAATAAATAGTGCTGGTGTAAATTCACATTTATGCTATTAAATTCATTTTCAGAATTTGAAATGCATTATTGCACTAAAAAAATTCTTCCCAATTTTTATTCCTTTATAAATTCTACATCAGTAAACAAAAATAGAATGCATTATTTTTTTTATTACAGATTACAATTTTAATACCAATATCATGTGACTATAAGTTTTTAATTCTTAGGAGTAAATTCTTGGTAAAAAAAATTACCATTCATAAAATCATAATTACATTATTGTATTCAGGTATTAATATATATACAAAAGAAAATGATTTTTCTATGATAAAATGTTTATAAAAATATCCTACATTTAATGCAATCTAAAAATTTCTAGAACAATTTTTTTTCTTTTAGGAACAATTTTTACAAGCATTCTTCCTTCTTAATAATATATTTAATTGAAAGAAAAACTCTGAAATAAAAAATAAATTAGATTCTGAGAAAATTTTTTGATTTTTTTTCCTTGCATAAATATTTAATACTCAGCCAGCTTTTTCACCTGTGTTTATGTTGATGCATGGGAAAGACATTACATGTAGATTAATAATATACGATTCTAAAGAAAATATTAATTTTACGAAGCATAGTGCTACTCTCCGATGTGTTTATTTATTGCACGAAAGAGCAAGATCTAAAATATTCCTAATCTACATATCACATTTTGAAATTTCCATAATGTCAGTAAAGAAAGATGAAAATTACGCATTTTTGAACGAAATATTTAATATTTAACATTAAAATACGCATTTTTCACGTTAACACATTGTCAGCCGGTTGGATAAAATACAGTTTTATCCATGTGTATCGTTTAGACTGCAAGTTAAAATCTCGTTTGGTGTTTTTTGATAAGATCGTTTGCGATATTACGAAAAGGAAATATTAGGGTAAAAGTCATAATAACATTTTCCGTCTTCTATACGTTATTTGAAATAAAAAATGTTTTTATATTCTTTCTTTCCTTTTTTTCCCCCCTTAAACGCTAATAATTGAATTCTACTTATATTTCAACAATATATTTCATCAACAATTTTTCCATAAAATATAAACATTTGCTACATTTTCCAATAAAACTTGTTTTTGCAGTATCCATTTGTACATAAAAGCACCGGCTCACAATGCGTTAAAAATACCACCTATGATTCTAACAATTTCAACAAATTATAAAGTGTCTGAAAATCAACAGTCTAAGTGCCGAATGTCATTCGACATTCGTTTCCTTTGTTCGAAGTGGCCACTTGGTGATGACTTTCAAAACGCCGTAAAGAATGTGCACAGTGAGTGCCGTGCTGTCTGTTTTCACCAGTAACTCCACAAAATTATTGATTCGTGCACATGGACGAATTTGCAATTACGTGCTGTTGAAGAGACTGATGCTCTTAAAATGTAAACATTTCAGAAGAATGATCTGAAATAAAAGAAATGAAAATTTCAGAAATGGCCAACACAATTCAGTTAAAATTAATAACAGAATACTAATAAAATTATTTTCTCAAAATGTTTCAGTTTTAGTGCGAAAGTTACGTTATATTTTTTAATTAATGTAGGAAGAAAGATATAAATTGTTTAAATATAAATGAAAATGTTAAATGACTTTGCTCAAAGGAATAATTTATTTTCCCCCCATTCAAAATGGAAAATGGTATATTTTAAAAATTAAAAAGACAGTTGTTTATTCTTTTAGAGTAAAAAAGTCATTATTATTATTTCATTATTACTACACATTACAATATTTAGAATATTCTCATTATTCTGATATTTCCTTTATAGAAAACAAACTGTATTTGACGACTAGTTCGTTCGTTTGGAATATTGGTACTTATTCAAAATTTACCTTCTTATTCGAAAATACGAATGGAATAGTCTACAAATAATGACTACAAATTGGGAAATACGAAGTTATTCTAATCAGTCAACTACAAATCAATACGTATGCAAATTAAAAGTATACCATTAAAGTATATAATTCAGTTTTTCATGGAAAATTTAATTAATTCATGAAATAATTGATATTCTGTGAAATAACAGACTTCATACGGTTTAATGATAACATATATACTGCAAAATAAAAATGGAATTAAAAATTCAATTTCGGAATAATTTAGAATTTTTGTCCCAAGAAAACATTTTTTTTTTAAATTTTGATTTTAATATTGACAAAAGCACGCGACTGAATGGCTTGACGGGACAATGAAATCAGGCTGCATTTCCTCATAACAATAAAAACATTTTAACAGATTTGTATCATATTAAACTGAAAAAACATATTAATTAATTAATTAATTAATTAGAGAAAAAATATTGCATGGAAATGGGAATACTAAAAAGGTAATTTTTTTACTTTTAAGACAGAACAACTCTTTTTAGTAAGAAGATATATTCGTAATTAATTAATAATGGGGAAGTAATACTTATAATGGAAAAACGCCAACAGTTTAATTTTTAATCAATTTAGCACATATGCAAATTTAATAAAGATCGGACAAAAACATATAAGAGACATAAAAAAAAACCCATTTATTTCTTTGTTATTGAAAGAAAAAGAAAAAAAAAACTAGCAATAAAATTATTACTAAAGAACATTCTGTTTTAACAATTTGACACTCGAAAGAAATTGCATTGTTTATATAGCCGAAAAAGAAGATGCACAGATTTTATATTAATAATTATTCATAAACCAGTTGTCCTTAAAGTGAATTTACTTTTATCGACGCATGTTGAGTGACTGGTCAGAGTCCCAGCGTTGAAGTTCTTCCCTCACTAACTGTTCCATCTGCTGACGTTTGGCTTTTTCATCCAAATTCTCACTCTGAAAAGAAAGCAGAAGCATTCGTTTTATATAAATGTATTAATACAGAACAGGAATCAGTGCTGAGGTATTCAGCATTGACAGGGAGTATTTTAAACAATAAATGAAAAATTGAAAAGCTAGTCCCTTCAGACATTTTATTCTGAAAAAAATTTTCGAAAAAATTTTCGTTTTAGATAAGTTAGTTAAATTATCTAAAATTAAAAAAATAATAATTGAAAAATGCTAAATGAGATCAGCAGGCATATTGAAAAAATAAAGACGGTTCTTTTTTTTAATAATTTAAAAATAGGTGACATAAATTTGCACAAATATTCCATAATAAATACCTAATTTAAAGAGAAAATTTGCAAGTAAAGAAATATATTCTATAGGTAGTACTGTAGGTTTTCTATAGGTAGTTAGGCAAGCGATTACACTTATATGCACAGACATGCACGCACACGCATACACACACAGTTTGAAATTTTTAGATAAACAAAGCTAATATTTTTAACATTCGAATTTTCATCTGAGTATGAGATTCTAAAAATACCAGCATTTACATTTGAATCTGTTTAGGACTTTCACGAAATATATAAAAAAAATCCATGAACATTCTCTGCTAAATAAACGTCAATTACCAAGTTTCCCGAGTGTTGCCTTTCTCAATAAAATTTCAAGTATGCTTACACAATAACATAATAGAAATAAAAGTAATTTGTAATTGACCTATAGCAGACATAAAACAAAACAAAACAGCATTTGAAGATTACAGAAACAGCATTTTATAAGCGAAAAACAGTTTGCAAGTTTCGTAACACCATTAAGTATTTCAATTTCGAAAAGAATAATGTGTAAGATGAGGAAAAAAAGATACCTCAGAAATGGAGTTGAGGATCTTGTTCATGTTCTCTCGCCTCTTTACTTTGGCCTTTTCCATACCTTCCATCTTAACCAGGACAGCGTCGATCTTTGATACTATGCTTCCAATAGAATGCTCCATGCGATCCACACGGCGAGTGAGTCTTTAAATACAAAAATATCAGTAAATAAATTAAGTTAATAACATTAATACAAAAAACGATTTGCAAAACATAAGTTATGCAAGTTTACACTATAATATAGAGTAAACTTGTTGTAAATCCATAATGTTCTTACAATTCAGTGATTGCACTGATTTTCTTTTGTAAATATGTGCATGAATACCCAATTTTCCTTATTGCGTGAAATTAATTTGCAAATTCGTCATCGAAGAAGATAATACTGTTATTTGAACATTATGGATTTTACATTAAGAATGGTAGTAATGTAAATATCTAAAACTGCATAAAATATGACGACGCAAATAATAAAAAGGATCCTAAATCAAGATTAAAGAAAATGCAAAATAATGATATAAATTAGACTCATTTAACAGAAAAGGATATAACAAACAGAAGAAAAAGATGTTAAATTCAAGTCATAAAACCAATAACTTTTAAAATTAAAAAAAAAAATTGGGTAGTATTTTTCATTCTTAAAGTTAATAACTTCCTTTCTTATAAAGTTAAATGGCAATGACTTAAAAAAGTAAGAACGTTAGGATTTAAAAGATAAACATTCGATTAAAATATGATGGAGAGTAAAATCAAAATGAAATCTGCTTGTTACACATAGGAGAAATTTCGCCAAATATAAGATATTTATTGGTAAAACGAGTATGTCCCATTAAGAAACGCTCTCTCGTATAGGCAAAGCAGGTCGTAACCCAATGTCCTTTTTAATAAAATGTAATTTATTATGGATCAGCAGATTCTATGTCTTTTGACCGGTAGAAAAGATATGATTGTTTAAATACCTTTTAACATCGTTAAACGGAAGTCCCAAGTTCAAAATCCCCGTAGCAGATCTTGCAAAGCTGTTTAAAAAATTAGTACAATTGTTTTGGATACCTTGTATACAGTTACCAAACTGCTATCAGTTCCATGAATATAAAGAATGATATATCACGAATAACGCCTTTAAAATGTAAAATATTAGGAATAAATATTTAGGACACGTTATTGATAAAATAATTAACACACAGGATACCAAGAAGAAAAACTGTGCGGATATATCGTTTTAGTGTTTAACTGCTGTTTCCAGGTACAATCTAAACAATGAAGGGAGAGAAAGAGACAGAGAGAGAGGAAAAAAGTATGGCTAAAAATTTTGGGAAACCATTTTTTGCTCCTCTGGATAATGTACCAATGGTTTTTAAAAAAAGTTACAACAGTAGATTATTTCATCAAGATATTCGAATCTAAAACTTTTAATATGATAGAACTGATCAATTATGAATTTTACAGTCATTCATTTTTTAGAAACATTTATGAATATATTAAAATTAGAATGAGAGAAAAACAAAACAAAACAAAAATCCATAAAAATTAAAAAAAAAAATTTTTTTTCGATTTTTTTTAGTGTAATTTTTGAGTAACATTGCACCAACTTCGTTATGAATCTATATATCAAACTTCATATTTAATCAATGAAACCAGTATTTCATTTCAGCTACTTTCTTTTCGGAAATGTTTTAAAATCTATTTTTAGCCGACATCTATTAAATTAATAAAATTTTATACGATGAACTTTTTTCGTCAAATTAAGTAAATATTACAACGAAAACTAGGCATGCATATAAAGCCCAATGATTAACAGCATATGAAAATAACAATAGAGTCTCTAACAGCTCATTACATATAAACTTTACAAAAAGTATCTTTAGTATTTAATTCAATTCTTATTATCGATATTTATGAAGATTCTGTCTAAAAAATCTGATTTTAAAATTAACAAAATTTCGTCTTACCTAAAAATTTTACATTAAATTTCCTTATTACTTTTTGTAGTAATTAGTAAATTAAAAAATTAATCTTTTCTGAAAAAAAAACACCTTTATCCAAGAGAAATAATTGATTAATTTCAAGAAACTTTTTTGTATTAAGTTTCACTTAATGGTTTCTTTAACTTTTTAGTAACACAGCAAACCTTCCATTCGGAACCTTGATAATAATTCATATCATTACTGGATAATGCCCGATTCAAAGTTCAGATATTTTGAATTACATTTTACAGTAATTGAATATCAGTTAGACAATATGACATTATGATTATCCGGATCTTCATTAATATAAATATATCAAAAATGAAAACATTATATATTATCTTTTATCAACTCTCAGACATATCAGAAGACATTAGGATTGTGACCTTTACGCTTAGGGTTTTTATTATCTCATAAGAGATCCAGAAAATCTTATATTTGAGACCTTCCACATTTCAAATTAAATCACACAATGAATAATTGGTGATATAACTATCAGGTAATGAATTTAATAATAACACATAATAAAATCACGCACATCTTCCACATTACGCGATTTTATCACTTAATAAATTTCGTGTTGAATTTTAGTATGTTTTAACTATAGATTTGTTATACATACACATTGAATTCGTCCGCCGGAACGCCTGATCCATTTCCTCGTCCAAAAGCGGCGGCGGTGGGTGGTCTCGAAGCGTCAGACGCTATCATACTCTGTTGATTGTTTATCTCGTCGTCCAACTGCAGTTTCTGACCCTCCAGGTCAGCAAACATCTGCTGCATTTCCTTCTCATCCAGCTCGCGGTTGCCGTCCACGTCGTACTTGGCGAACAGCATCTCGATTTCCATCTCCGAGAGATTCCGTCTGTGCGGGGAGTAAAAACAATGAGAATGGTACTGAAAAGTCAAATGATATCTTGTTTGACAAGGAACGGAATATTGAAAAGAGATAATAAGCTTCTGGACAGTTGTTGAGTTTAACAAATGATAAGAAATATGCATTATGGGGATAATTCGAGGACACATTACAGTACACTCCCGATATCCGGTTCGTGACTAACCGGCTTCCGTACTATTCGGCCTATTTTTCTTTTATTGTAATTAAATTAGAAAAGCAAGACGTTGCATTGAAAGTGGCCGTCTGCTACGATCTTTTATGTGTCATGTGGAAAATACAAGTCGAGACAGGGAAAGAGCAGCGTTCTGCTCGTTGTTCATTGTTTCGTCAGTGTGTAACGGATCTCATTTGTTACCGCTGTTCCTGATTATAACTGTACAGTATGTACAGTATTCGTAAATTGTCCTACGGGTATGCTTAATGTTTTTTTAAGCGTATCACAATGAAGATTTCAAAATAGATGATAAATGAAAAAAAAAGTTGTTTTGATTATGGAGGAGAATTTACGCACTATACAGCGACTAAACTTTGATGTAATAGCAAAAAGTATAACTTCGGAGTTAGGAGTTGGGAAAAGTACAGTGAGGGACTGGAAAAAAAAAAATCGAGCAGAAATTGAAAATTGGTGTCATGCGTATAAAAACCTTGTCTTCTTGTCTTGGTGGGCAAAGAAATGAGTATATAGAACTCCAGCTTTTTATTATCCGACCTGCCCTTCCGCTACATTAGGTCGGATACTTGGGAGTGTACTGTACATGGCAAAAATAAAAGTGTCTATCATCAAACTACATGTTGTCTATGAATTTGCAACTCATCATGTTTCTGAATTGAATTTATTAAGTTGCCTTTTTTAAGGCTCGTGAGAAACTAAAAAATAAGTTACAACCTTATATTTTAGCTAACTTCACTTCATAGTTAGATAAAAAAAAAGAAATAAATCTTTCCCTTTTTAGAAGTATCTGCAGATAAAATAAAAGTAGGGAATGAAACCAAATTAAATATACATATAGTGGATGACCCGAGAGATAATTAAAAAAGAAAAAAAGATAATAACAAGAGTCACCGATAGGAGAAATTTCGGCGCCATCAGAATGAAAATATGAAATCAATAATTACAGCAAATGCACGAAAAACAGATTATGCAAAATTTCATTAATGTTCGAGTGATAAAAAATGCATATACAGAAATGAATGATATACAGAATAAAACTTATAGAAAATATTTTTTATTAGTAAATACGAGGATTAGAGTTTTTAATATGCTGATAACTCTAATCAGTTTCTTTTGACTCTTGTCATAACTCTTGTTTCTAATCTTTGTATATAAGATATTATTTCACTCCAATTCTTTTAAATCTGAATTCATTTTCTTAGTACTTTTTATAAGTTGAAGGTGAAATATGATTTTTCATTCTATTCATTAAGAGTTTTAGTTGCAGATGCTCCTAAATAGGGAAAG
The DNA here is from genome assembly GCA_026543865.1 of Argiope aurantia. Taxonomy (NCBI): domain Eukaryota; kingdom Metazoa; phylum Arthropoda; class Arachnida; order Araneae; family Araneidae; genus Argiope; species Argiope aurantia. Next base: position 280,331 of record JAPMOR010081789.1, read on the forward strand.
ATATTTTATAGCCTTGTAAAATTGCCTCCGCTAGAATATTGATGCTTAAAAATAACTAAATAAATAACAATTGATATTACGCACAGAATAATCAATCGCCACAACTGCTGGATTGCACATGTTATGAGAATTTCATAAAAATTCCTGTTCAGATATTATACAAAAATCAGAATAAAATGGCCAAGTGAAAAATTATAATTTATGAATAATTAGTAAATACATTAACTAGGGATAAATTTTGAATAAATATTCTAGAAATATTGCTTCCATAACACAGAACTAATATAATGTATTTAATTCAACAATACTACTGTAGTGTCAATGCTATAAAGAAAGTTTTCTTAATTTTTTTTTTTCCATTTATGATTGACTTTCTGGCCAGAAAAAAAAATTACAACCTCACAGCAGTCTGAACAACTTTATCACATTAATTTCTGATTATAAACAGAAATTCAAATCAAATTAGATATCAAGCAATTCTGTATATAATACTCAAATTCTAGATGGATTTCGATATATATATATATTTAATTTTTACTTTCAAATATTAAAATTTCAAATATTTGAAAAAAGAGAGATCGATAAGTTATGCATTTGCTTAAAAACGTCATGCTATTAACACAAATGTTGGAACTGAATATTTTTATATTAGTTATTTGCTTATTTATTTATTTGTAGTATCTGCATTTTAGTATTCAGATATGGATTTTATTTCTGAATGTTATTTCTTATATAACAGGAATATGTATTTTGTTTTCTCAAAATGCATTTTCCTGTTCTGTATGTTTATGAATATTAATTCTTATTTTTTTTTACATATTAGCAATAATAATTCCAAATTATAAAAGCATGAATATGCATTCGTTGTTTCATCCTTTACTTTAAAATACTATTTAGCTTTTCTAAATACAATAATCTTTTAATTTGTCGAGAATATCAGTAACGGTATCTGGAAATCTGTGGATAAAAAACAATCAGATGTTTCTATAAAAAAAGCCTTAATAAAATATTTAATGAAAAGACATTTAATTAATGCCGTGTACCTAGCGGCATCGTTTCGCTGACACCTGAAGTTTTTCGACTCATCATCAAATTTATTATGAGAGACACGCAATCGTAGATTACCTGAAATACGTGATCACAAACCCCTCAACAATACAATTCTAAATAACGCAGAATGCCACTTGGCAGAAACTTGCAGATCATAATCGCTGCAAATATCATGTTTGCGTATTCAGGGAAAATCTTGGAACTTCTTGTTCCGAGATTTTCCTTTGTTTACTTTTATTATCTCAATGTACAACTGCTAAGAGGAGCATTTGAAATTCTTTAATAACAATGAATTTCGACTCTTCCATTGTTTCAAGCATTCGGTTCTTCTTACGGAATCGGATACATTCCCCCACTTAGCTACGATAGATAGCTGCATAAATTCATTCAACTTACGCTTTCAGTTGTTGCCTCACTTCTTGGTAGGACAGTTTCTTGTCTCCATCGAAATCAGCAACACGAAGAGCGTTTTGAATGTCTTGGATCTTGTCACGCTTGCCCAGTTTACCGAGGATGTTGTTGTAACCCTGAAAAGCAGCGAACATTTTAGAAGAGAAAATGCAAATTCTTACTTTCTCTTATAAAAAGAGTACAAAGAGTTGTATTGTAATCTTTAAAATAAGTTGACATCGAGATTTTGATAAATCTCTGTGTTTCAGATATAACTGAGTCTGAAAAATACATTTTTGGAATCATAACTGTCTGTGAACATTAGTGATCTGAGCTAGAGGGATGAAATTGTGCATGTGGTCATTATATCAATTTTATAGATTTCTATCAAATTTTGTACATAATCCATTTAAAGATTAATTGTTTGTCCGTCCTGATGGTAGAGAACAAAATAACTACAAAACGCAAAGAGTTAGACAGATGCAATTTAGTGAACAGTTTAACATCTAAAATATAAACCTGTATCAAAAGATTTGAATTCAATCAGATGACGGGTTGACCATCAGTCGCTCACGCATGTAAATGCGATAGTTTAAAAACGCAACAACTTAAATAAAAGAAATTTGGTATATGATCTTGCTTCTAAAATTGCAGTTCTATGTCAAATTTTGGAGTCAATCGACGGATCAAAAGGCGTTCAAAATGAAAAATTGGTTTTCTTCACTATCTAAGCTACACAAAACGCTCATGTGCGGGACACTAAAAAAAAACAACTACCCATTCGTAGCATCACCGATCATGGTTCACGATTATTTTGTGTGGAAAAGCCAGGATAGCGCCTTTATTTGGGAGTATGCTAGACAATTTCGGGGATATCCTTTCCACTAGTTTGTTTAAATACATTCATTACCGTTGCAAATCTTTACATAAAGTTTGTTGTGTGTTGTGATTTATGGCACTTTACAAGCCCGCTGATAGTTATCTGTCAGCGATTTAAGCCGAGTGATCGTCTCTTGTTTTCTCAGTACTGCCAACTAGGGCCAAGCGTACGACTTAGCTACTCACGCGCCACAACCTTTTTTCACGGGAAGGACTTCATTCATTCCCTCATCCACAGATCGTAATTCAGACCTGAATCAAAGAACGATCACCTCTGAACCAGTACCCCCAGTGGTATTACTCTCGATTTGGAGGACTTTGTGATCATGATGGATTTATACGTGTGCTAACCACTTCACACGCGTGGAGTCTTCGATCGGTGGGGATGCGAGGAATTTCGAGTCCAACGCCCTACCAACCAGGCTATCTCGGCCTCCTCCAAAGGCCGGGATACATAAGATATATAATACATAAAGTATGATGATAAAGCCATATATAAAGGTGTGATGATATTTTATATATCTAACGATATCAATCTAATGTGTAATTGTGAAAGAAAATCATTACTTTTAGTGGTGCTCTTCAATTAAATTACAGAGTTATAGCAATCCTCTGCAATTATTTAAAAAATTTTGACGATCATACGAATTTAAGATAAAATTCAATAATTAATTGTATTCTTTCGCCGCAAACTTGATAACTTCAATTCAAACTACAACTAATTGGTATTTTCAGTTCTTTCTGTCGAAATTAAAACTCAGTTGATATTTGTAACTAGGGGTATATATCATTTCGAAAATTCACCGAACTTGCATTATTCTAATTCATCTTATGCTAAGCAAAACTTCACCCTTTTGTGTTCAGATTTAGCTGAAGAAATATAACATGGCTATGTGCGGATAAAACCTTTGTTTGAATTTAAATTACAATAAAGATAACTTGAAAAAAGGATAAATTTTCTACATTTTGTACATCTCTTTCACTGACAATTTATCTGGTTATTTCTTTAATTAAAAAAATTAATTTGATAAAATCAAGCAAAAAAAAATTCTTACTTTTATAGTAGAAGATTATTAAATGATTACTTACCTTCTTGAAAAAGTCAGCGATCTCAAATTCGCTATTGGATTCGGCAATTTCAGCCTTGACTTCGGCGTAGGTGTCGTTTATGATAGCCAAGAACATGTTCTGTAAAAGAAAAATAGGTTTTTCTAAATAAAAGTGTATTTTTCTTTTAAAAAAATATTGAAACAAAAATATTTATCTCTATTTAAGAAAAGTTTTTGAAATAATTTAGAAAAAAAAAATCAGTTGAACTCACCATCAGAACGAAGAAGACGAAGAATATATAACACAGGAAATAAATCGGACCCAGAACTCTATTCGCGTTCTCCAGGGCTTCGAAGTCAAAGTCTCCAAGGATGAGACGCAGCAAGGTGAATCTAGTTTAAAATAACGAGAAAAAAAAAATAATTATTGAAAATCTCAAATTATCATATCTTAATGAGCATAATGGCACAAAAATGTAATTTATAGAAATATTATCTAATATTATTATTATTTTTTTTTATTTATATAAGGTTTCTGAAAGTAATTATCTTTTGGAGGAGGATTTAAGTTAAAACGATCATTATCAAGGAGCATATCAGACTGGAACTTTTTACGCAGTGGTTGAGAACAAATGGGACAAAATGTCAAAAACTGAGATTATTCTTGCCTATTCATAGCATTAGACTGTTACTTTACTGTTGCTGTTAAGGGACAACATGAACCAATTGGGAATCAATACTTTGATATATATTCAAATAAATTACGATTCTAAACTGAAATTATTATTTTTTTAAAATATAGTTATTATATCCTATCCATAGTAAAAATTGAAAAAAAAGGGGGAAGGGGATGATTGGGCGGAAGATTATTTCAAAAACACAGGTAAATCGGTAACATACCGTGGTTTGTTAAGACATCCAAAAAGATCTTAGCCTTTCAATCATGTAAGATTTTCACAAAAAACCTATCAACAAGGTTTTTTTTTAATGACCAAAATGATAACATTGTAATATAAGAAATAGAAAATTACGACCCTACACCATCAAAAGATGCCAAGAGACCTCGTCATCTTTTCATGTCTAAATCATCATCATAGCTTTATTACACCGATTTGACTCTTGACCGAATTTATCGAAAAACAGCCATAAAAAATCTGTCTCCCCCCAATTTATTAATGATAAGTTACTCTTCTAAGTAATACCATTAATTATTTAAGCACAACCACTTACTAAGTAATCGCAACGCAGTGCTATTACTCACCTGTTATGTACGGAGGTTAAGAACCTTAAGTTCAAGAACTCTGCGGTATTCCTTTCAAATCGGCAAATTTAATTCAAAAATACAATATGTATAAATCATATTTTTAACAATGGCTTATGAATTAAAATTTTTTGAAAAAGTGGGATATTGCAGCTTTTTTTTGTTTGTTTCTGTTTAAACCAGTCCAAGATTATTTAGAACCAAAAATCAGGACTGTTCTGATTAATGTGGGACTGTCTGGGTTTTTTTAAAATACACCCAAGCTCATTTTATACCAATGAACATAATATCATTAAAAATATAATTTACAGAAATATAATGAGAAATTTAATTTTTTTCTTTTACTCTTGCAAATATGCTATAGTTTCAGTGTAAATTTAGAATATAATTTCCTTATAATTTTCCAAAATGTTTTTGAACTCTTTTCATTAAAAGTGTACCGCTCTCATACCGCCATAGGGACAAAATATGCATGTGCCAAAAAATGCAGTCTAGTCATTACGTAGATTTGTTCTTTGCTTGCATTTACTCTATATATGGACAACGAATTCTTTCTTTCGGGACAAATAACAGAAAATAATGTTAAAGAGATACTTACACGGCCGTTCCAAAAGTGCTGAACTCTTTCACAATGCTTCCGAACAGCAGGTAACCAAGTTGAGCGAAGGCAAAGAATACGATAAAAAACATAACGGCAAAGCCTCCAATATCTTTGGAGCACTGTAAGATAAGGAAAAAAGCTCGCTTTATTTAAAATGAAATAAGCTTGTAAAATTTTGTGATAAAAAAATGCAATTACCAACTACTTAAAGTCTAATTTTTTTTTGTTATTTGCTCATTAATAAGATATTAAAATATTCTTGAATTTTCATAATTTAATTTAACAGACCAAATTAAAGAATGTAATAAATCAAAGAACATATATTCAGTGTAATGAGAATTCTATTAACAAGAATTTAGAAATTTAATCTACACATTGCTGAGTAGTAATTTAATGCCTCTAAGTCGGGAATTTACATTTAAATTATATGTAGAAATCTATTGTACTATTAGTTTTTGTATTGAATATCACTGAGATGATGATGCATTCATTTACTTAAAAAAAAAGTATAACACAATTTTCAATTTATTCTTATTAAACAATTATTCGTATAATTTGAGAAAATACTCAGTATTATTTAAAACATTATTATCAACAATTCATTCAGATATGGAATGGTGAAGATAATCACTACTATTTAAATTATAACTTTTTTTCTTACAAGACCATTGTTTCTTTGTCGTGTGACTATTTAAGCGAAATATCAAGCAGTAGCTTCTGAGCGTAAAGACCCCCGAGCACCCGAAGGCAGAAGTCTGACTTCTAGCTCAAGCGCAGACAGCACAAACACACTCGCTTGCACGACCCCTTTTTACAGAAGGGCTCATTCACGCACCTCACATGAAGTATAGAAGGAAGAGAACAACCATGCTCGAACCAGGACTCGAACCCGGCACGCCTAAATTACGGGGAAGGCGCGCTACCCCTAGGCCAGTACGTCGGCAAAGCATTTGTTCATGCCATTTTATAATGATGGAGATATTAACTCATTTGCTGCTGTGATACCCATTTCGGAATTTTAGAAGTTTACGTACACCACGCTGCGCCAATATATTTGGTACCCTTGAGAGTTTAATTTCATTCTCTCTCTCTCTATATATATATATGTAACATTATTTGTTGAAGAAGAATGCAGTTTGAAGACAGTGAAGAGACTTTTTAATTTTTAAAGTTCGATTTATTCTCTCCGGGAGGCAAGCATGATTATTTACAAGAAGGCGCGGACATGGCACGTCCGCCACAGCGCGCTGCAAAAACAGAAGTGGGGAAGAAGAAGGAACGAAATAAATTATCCCTCGTCTTATATAACATTGAGTATGGATAGGGAAAATATAATTTTACAGTACTAATATATTATTATGATTCTGATAGGGATTTCTGACGCATGTCAATCACATGTAAGGGAAACACAGGGATCTTTTAAAAAGAATATGCTTACTGGACGGTTTTTTACCCCTTCACGCCGAGCGTGGGAAAGTTCGACTTTTAGCTGAGTCAGTAATTTAACAAAGCTTCTCTTGAATTAATTAAGTAGAGACAGTGGAATTGGATCACGAAATAAGAGAATATTTTAGAATAAAGTTACTATGGGCTAAATTAAGATAAAATCTTGAAAATTAATTAAATTGTAATTAGAGTTAAAATATCATTACATATATATATATGTAGTGCCGTCATGACAGCGCGCCAAAACCAGCGCCTCTAGCGGCGAAAGTACTGTAGCTGCCAGTTGAGAGTGGGCCGCGGTGAAAGACGTTTTGCAACGGAAGACGTTCGTTGAATAGCTATAAAGAAGACGTGTTTTGACGATGCCACTGTAGACGATAGCCGTAACATTCTACAACTTGAAAGAAGACGACGTAAAATAATACCTTAATAACTTTGTTTAATTCAGTGTTTGTATTGTTCCTGTTCCGTCCATCATCCATTAATGTAACTAAATACCAGAATATAGTCATTTTATCATCAGTTGGCCATCTCATCCTTTATATGTTAAGACGCCCACAAACAACCTACATTATTCAGAAGTGGGATAAAGATGCCCAAAAAGTCAAAATAGTGGACAGTGACTGTGACTATTGTTATACAAGATCAGACGGATCTTAGACGGACGACGACGATATTATTTTAAGAAAGAAAAAAGGGGTATGTACTGATTTCTTTATTTTGTTCAAAATGATTTTGAATGATATTAAAGTAGTAAACATTGCATTGAAGAATTGCCGCGCAGAAAAAATAAAAGTACTTCATAAATTGTTGTTTGGATTTGACGGCGATCGAGGAAATCGAAAGCGATTGAGAGATTTCAGCGGATTCGTATTAGAGATAGACAGCGAGGAGTTTAAGAAGAAGCTGGAAAACATTAACGATGCATTTTCTTTGAATGAACTTATTACTGTTTGTAATTTGCTCAGTATTTCATTTGATGGTTCGAAAGAAGAGATTTCAAAAAGAATTCTTTCTCTGCTCTGTGACCTTGATGTTTTTGCAAAAGAATGTTCTAACGCTTCGTCTGATGAGTCAGACACCGAACAAAATTTGACGGATGCGAATTCATTGAATAAAAATAATAATATTCAGCTCGAAACAGGAAATGAAAAAATAAACGATTCTTCCATGCAATGTGCTGATCACAGATCTGTTGATATAAGAAAAAATTATACATCTGTTCCAAGTAATAAAAATAAGAGTTATGATGTTGATCGTATTAGTAATTTTAGAAGTGGTAGTAACGTTGATAGAAATCCTGTTATTTTTAATTCTGGTATAAATTATGCTGACATTGAAAGTACTATAAACAAATTTAAAGCAGAACCACATGAAAACGTAACTGTGTGGGTAGATAATTTTGAAAATATTTCTGAATTGTTTGGTTTGTCGGAGTTACAAAAATTTGTTTTTGCTAAGCGTTCTCTTGGAGGAACGGCGGAATTGTTTGTTCGCACAGAACCAGATTTAAATTCGTGGTTAAAACTGAAACAAGCCTTGCTTGATGAATTTTCATTTGAGATAAATTCAGCTAATTTGCATGAGATGTTAAGTAAAAGAAAAATGAAGGATTCTGAATCTGCTTTAGAATACTTTTTGAAAATGAAAGAAATTAGCAGTTCGGGTAAAATTGAAGATTCTGCTTTAATGCATTATGTAATTAAAGGTATTAATGATAGGCATGAAAACAAAACTGTTTTATATGGTTGTAAAAGTTTATCTGAATTTAAAGAAAAACTTAAGGTTTATGAAATAATAAAGAGTGATTCTGTTAAAAGTAAAAATACCATTGTTTTTGATAAAACAAAACCGAAATATGATTCTAATTATCGATTTAATTCTTCGGATAGAATAAAACCAAAGCATGAGTATAATGAGCGATTTCATGGTAGAAACGAAAGCAAAGTTAAATTTAGTAGTGGTGCTGAAAGAATAAAGTATAATGATTTTGGAAATCATAAGAATAAAGTCTGTTATAACTGTGGGGATTCAACTCATTTATCAAGATTTTGTGTTCACAAGGACAAGGGATTAAAATGTTTTGGGTGCGGAGAATTTGGTCATAAAGCTGCTGAGTGCCCAAAAGCAAATCCGAAACCAGAAGTTGCAAATTTAAATGTTAACTTCAAACAAAAACTTAACAATAAGGTAACGATTAATAATGTGAATGTTAACCCACTTATCGATACAGGAAGCCAAGCGACATTGCTTCGTAAATCAGTGTTTGATAAACTAAACATAGAAACATTGTCTCCATTGAACTCTACTTTAAGTGGATTTGGTAAATGCAAAGTAAATCCATTAGGTTATTTTAAAGGTAACATTCAAATTGATGATTTCAAGTGTAATGCTGATGTATGTGTTGTTGAAAATGATGTTATGTCTTATGATGTTATTGTTGGACTTAATGTGCTAATGCAAGGTGAAACACTAATAAATGAAGACGGAATTACGATTAAAAATAAATTTCAGCGTATAGAAGAAAGCGATACATTATCCGTCCTATCAATTGATGTAAACTGTAACGAATTTGAATTGAACATTGAACCTGACGTTCCTAACATTGTTAAAGATGAAGTTGTACAATTAGTTTCAAATTATAAACCGCATAAAACTAAAACGACAAGTGTTGAATTAAATATTTTGGTAAAAAGTAATGAACCTATATTTCATCAACCCCGTAAATTACCGTTTTCAGAAAAAGAAATTGTCCGTGCTCAGGTAGATGAATGGTTAGAAAACGGAATTGTTGAACCTAGTTCTTCAGAGTACAGTAGCCCAGTTGTAATTGTTAGAAAGAAAGATGGAACTCCCCGTGTTTGCATCGACTATAGAAGATTAAACAAAGTAATTGTGAAGGACAGATTTCCCCTTCCATTAATCGAAGATATTTTAGACAGATTACAAGGATCACGTGTGTTTAGTACTATCGATCTCAAAAATGCTTTCTTTCATGTTGATGTTAATAAAGATAGTAGAAAATTTACATCATTCGTCACAAGTGAAGGTCAATATCAATTTCTTAAGGTTCCGTTTGGATTTGCAATTCCCCAGCTGTGTTTCAGAGATATATTAACACTATTTTTCGACCTTTGATCAATGATGGTGTTATGCTGCCCTATATGGATGACATCATAATTTTGTCTTCCTCATACGAAGAAGGAATCGAACGTGTCAAGCGAGTTCTAAGTATTGCCAGTGAATATGGATTAGAGATTAACTTTAAGAAATCACATTTTTTGAAGAAGCGAATTGAATTTTTAGGCCATGTCGTTGAAGAAGGTAAAATTTTCCCTTCTACCCTAAAAACAAAAGCTGTACTTAATTTTCCAGAGCCAGAGCCAACCAATTTAAAGCAAGTTCAAAGTTTTCTAGGACTTACAGGCTACTTTCGAAAATTCATTCCGAATTATTCTATTGTTGCTAGACCATTAAGTGATCTGTTGAAAAAAGACTGTAAATTTAAATTCGGCGAAAAGGAAATGAGCTCTTTTAATCAACTTAAATCATTGTTAGCTGAGAAACCTGTATTAAGAATATACAACCCAAATTATGAAATAGAACTGCATACTGATGCCAGTTTAGAAGGTTATGGTGCTATCCTAATGCAAAAATCTCCTAACGATCAATATTTTCACCCTACCTATTACATGAGTAAGAAAACTACAGATGCTGAGAAAAAATACTGCAGTTATGAACTGGAAGCACTTGCCGTCATAACAGCCATTAAAAAATTTCGAGTATATTTATTAGGAATTCGATTTAAAATCATTACTGACTGTTCCGCGTTAGAGAAAACAATGCAGAAGAAAGATTTGTCAACTCGCGTAGCTCGTTGGGCCTTGCTCCTACAGGAATTTGATTACACTATTGAACATCGTTCAGGTACCCGTATGGCTCACGTTGATGCTTTAAGTAGATCTCCCATAAACGTATGTTGTATCTCATTTGATAACATCTTACCAAGGTTGAAGACTGCGCAAGCCAATGACGATGCAATCAAAGCAATTAAAGAATTACTGAGAGTCGCTAACTATGAAGATTACTGTGATAGAAATGGAATACTATACAAATTTGTTGAGGGTAAAGAACTGGTAGTTGTGCCCGATATCATGCGGACGGAAATTATAAGGAATGCGCATGAGAGGGGCCATACTGGAATTAAATATACTGAGAAGTATATTCAAGATTATTTTTTCATTCCCAAACTGAGGCAGAAAGCTGAGAGTATTATATCCAATTGTGTGCATTGCATTCTGGTGAATCACAAAAGAGGAAAGAAGGAAGGATTGCTACATCCATTGCATAAAGAAGATACGCCATTACACACATATCACATTGATCATCTAGGACCGTTGCAAAGTACTCATAAAAATTATAAGCATGTTTTGGCAATCATTGACGCCTTTACTAAATTTGTGTGGATATATCCTACGAAAAGTACAACATCTGCAGAAGTGATATCAAAGTTAGAAATTCAGAAGTCTGTGTTTGGAAGTCCAGCTCAAATAATCTCAGATAGAGGAACAGCTTTTAGCTCTGACGAATTTGCCGAATATTGTGCGAAGGAAAAGATAAAACATCATTTAATTACTACTGGTTTGCCGAGAGCAAATGGGCAAGTCGAACGCATAAATCAGACGATCATATCTGTTCTCTCTAAGTTATCACTAGAAGATCCTGCAAAGTGGTATAAGTTCACCAACGAACTGCAGCAAACAATAAATTCCACCTATCAACGAAGCATCGATACTACACCTTTTGAATTACTTTTTGGCACTAAGATGAATATTGGAGGACTTGACAAGCTTAAAGAAATGGTCGAGGCTGAATTTCAAGCCCATTTTGAAGTTCAAAGAGAAGAATTGAGAAAACATGCAAAGCAACAGATCTTCAAAATCCAGGACGAAAATCGGAAGACATATAACTTAAGAAGAAGAGAGCCGAAACAATCTTATAGAACAGGAGATCTTGTCGCCATAAAGCGAACCCAGTTTGAACCAGGCTTGAAGTTGAAACCAAAATATCTGGGACCCTACCGGATCTCCAAGGCCAAAGGCGGAAACACGTATGACGTCACCAAAGAAGGGAGTCATGAAGGACCTAATAGTACTACAATGTGTACAGAATTTCTGAAACCCTGGTGTTGCTGATCATTGCTGCCCACGAAGTCCAGCAGAATGATGACACCAAATTCCAAAACATTTGTTTTTGTCAATTTTCGATTTTTTTCTGTTTCTTTGTTTTTTTTTATTGTTTCAGTGTCGTCTGGAGGACCAGCCGAGACCAGGACGGCCGAGAATGTGGTGCCGTCATGACAGCGCGCCAAAACCAGCGCCTCTAGCGGCGAAAGTACTGTAGCTGCCAGTTGAGAGTGGGCCGCGGTGAAAGACGTTTTGCAACGGAAGACGTTCGTTGAATAGCTATAAAGAAGACGTGTTTTGACGATGCCACTGTAGACGATAGCCGTAACATTCTACAACTTGAAAGAAGACGACGTAAAATAATACCTTAATAACTTTGTTTAATTCAGTGTTTGTATTGTTCCTGTTCCGTCCATCATCCATTAATGTAACTAAATACCAGAATATAGTCATTTTATCATCAGTTGGCCATCTCATCCTTTATATGTTAAGACGCCCACAAACAACCTACATATATATATATATATATATTATGTGTAGCAGAAAGTGTGCATTCTATGTTAGTTTTTTTGACAATAAACGAACAAATTTGAAATTCTTCGGTAATTTGAAAGGAACAGAATTGCTA
>JAPMOR010081789.1:292830-313944 GCA_026543865.1 Argiope aurantia
CCTTCTGAAAAATAATGAGAATAAAGAATAATAAGCAAAATAATAAAAACAAAAATAGACAATATATTGGATTTTTCAGTAAATGAATTTAGGATTCTAGAAATTGTTAGATATTTATTAAGTATACATTAAAAGAAAAAAGTCCAGACAAACAATTCTGATCAAATAAAAAAATAATGTCAATACTTCCCTATAAAAATTTATGTCATTTTTACGAGAACTGCTTTCCATTGTTGTCTAGATATTTCAGACAACTGGCATTATTTGTTTAGTATTTTAAATATTACCTATTTTCTTTGAATCTTTTCTATGATTCTATACCTGTCAGATGCTTTGATATTTTTACCAAAATGCAGAACTAATTTTTGCAGAAATAAGCAATTTTATCTGCTTATCCCTCGATGAATCGGATGAGATGTTATTCGTTCATTACATTCGTTACATAAAGTTCGTTCTGTAGTGAAAATTGGCTTAGATTTGGCGAAGAACCATCTATATGGAAATAGATACTACTTCAAAATACCGAAGTGAAAAGACAATTGGTAGAAACTGTTGACTCAGTGCAATTAGTTTTCAGAATGGTTCATTATATTTTAAAAGGGATTTTTAAACATTCCATTCGATTGTTCATTACATTAAAAGATGAAATGAAATATTTAAACAGAAACAATTTTTATTGAACGACTTTCAAAACGCATGTCATACTTTGATGCAAATCATACTTACGCCGTTCCGTTCATCAGTCCGAAAGGTTCGGTGTCTTCTATATGTGGGCTGTAAACGTCGTAGCACTGCGTAATGGCCTTTTTGAAGTCTGAGTGTACTTTGCATGAGTCGTTCCGGACCCGTAATTGCCTGATTCGAGGCGAGCCTAGAAGCCGGTTTTCGTATAGTATGTTCCGATCGTCGGGGTTTGTCTCCAGGTCGTTGTACCAGTTGTCCCAATACAAGTTCTCGATTAAAACGTCTTTCGCGAACTGCATGATATGAAAAAATTGTTTTAATTCGATATAAATAAAAATAATTTATGTCTTCGACAATGTATTTTCCAATACTCTTTGAAAAAATAAATAAAACTATATAAAAAAACACCATTACTACCATTATCAAAGTTGTAATATTGCCGAAGTTTTCAGCTCCATTCTATTTTAACCGTAAAAAATTTGTTTCCAAGTTTTCTATTGAGAAAATAATAATATTTGTTGAATCCTCATCAATTATTAATACCTACGATTTCGGAACTATCGAATCCATAAGAACAAAGGAATCTAAAATGATCATTTCAATAAGAAAAGCATTGAAAAAAAAATCTAACATCTGAAAGATCTTATGGTCATCACTAATTGTGAACAAATGCAGATTGATAATGCTCTCCAATACTAAATTAAGATAAAGCAAAAGTATATGCCATTATAAAAGTTTGGAATAAAAAAATTCCAGGTATTCACTATCATATTATTATTTATTTACAATGTACCAACAATCAGAAAAAATAATTATATTAACAGCTTAGAATGAAAGCATTTGCTTTGAGTAATTTAAATAAACTGCTCATTTTATGATATGTAGAATATATTTTATACAAAAATAACTAATGTCTTTAGCTGTATAAAACAATCTTTTTGGAGTGGTTTTGCGTCATCAAAATATCAATCACTGACTAATGTTTTGATAAGAAAATAGCCAGTATTTCTCACAAAACGATAAAAAAGTTATGATAATAATCTTTTGTGAATACTTTCGAAATTTATTTTTTTACTTGTAGTGCCTCTACCAACATTCCTAGATATATGTATCTAATTACCATAAAATGATTCACTGGTAACACCAACTTACTTTAAGAAATCACGGAAATTAGTTAAGTAATACTACTGCATGATATTAAGGCTTATTCACAGTTTTACTGCATAAATTATAGTTATACATTTTAGGAATATACTGCAATTTCAAAACTGCAGTTTCAAAAGATGAATGATGCCACTTTTTTTTTCAAATGTACCTTCCAAAAATCTGTCATTTGCGTCGACTCTCTCATGGATCCCGATCCATCTGCAAATGACGAATCCAAGAATAATTCGCTCATCACTTTCGTCTGGAAGTACATTGTGGGGCTCATCATTCCAAAGGTCACTGAAAAAAATAAAATATGCATATATTCATGATGACTCACTCTGTAATAACAGTTACTCCCTTCCATCCTTAGAATTTAACCATGCCATTTTTAAATCTTTAAAGTAGCAACAAAGATAATCCAAGCAATCTATATAAAATTTTCATCGATGAACTTCTCACTTAAAATAGAAATAAGCCCTTTCGGTGATTCTATTTTGCATTTTCCTCATAATAAGTTTTTAAAAATGTAGGTGTGCAATAAAAAAAAACTTAAAAGAAATATTCTTGGAAATTTCCGAGCTTGTATTAATCATTTGGTATAAATTATGAAGTTAATTTTGCTCGGGTTATGTCAGTTTAGATTTAAATATATGGAAAATTGTTCAAATTATGAAATTTTAATTTCTCATTTGATTGTTATATATTTTGATGCTCTTAATTATAATAGCGAAGTCATTTATGATATATAAAGATATTTTTATAAAAGCACATAAGCAAATACCAAAATTATGCTTACTTAGATTTGTAGCCAATTTTTTATTATAAATTATTTTTTCATAGCATAAGCATTCCAGTAAAAAATATTAAATAGTCAGTATCTTGTTGACTCTAGAAGTTTAAAAAAATTAATTTCACAATTATAATTCAACTCTCTAACATCTTATAGTGCTTTACTTTTTATATAACAATCGCAGGCTAAAATTATGTATTTATATTCATAACTTACATTCAAATACTTTTGCAATAGAGAAAACTGCTATTTATATGTAAAGTTAAAGTACGATTTTTAAGTTGTTTGAAACAAGAAGGTTTATAAAAAAAGCTATATATACACTAAAAATACCAATTTTCGGCTATCGAGGTATTCTTAACTACTTCACATGTAATAATAGAATTATGAAACAAGTACAACGGTAATGGAACAAATATTAATAAATATTGAAATTTGGAAGATTTTTTGTGTATGAAAAAAATTTATAATTCTGTTTACATAGCGTTAGAATATTGGAGAATAACATGCTTGTATTGAAATAAATAATATAAGTGATGGAAATGTTTCTAATATTCCACAGAGTTTCTCAAACTGTAAATGTATATCAGTACACATTTGGAGATGAATTAAGACTGTAACAACGAACTTAGATCATTAATTATAATTTTGTAATAATAGTAAATAACTGTTAAATTCTCGATGGTTAAATTAAAATAACTATTAATTTCATAATTACTAAAATGTGTGATTTATAAAAACAAAATTTAATGCAGACATAAGAATAAAATTGTTGAAGCCATGTAGTTCACATAACTCAATTTTTTTCTTGCAAAAAAAAAAAAAAAAATCATTTTTTTTTAAATTTACGCTAGTCTAATTTATCAAAAATTTTAAAAAAATTCTATTTGAAATTTAAAAATTATTTTCCATATTTATAATTACTTTTTAGTTATATACGGCAACTCAATTTACTAATGAATTTATACTGAAAAATTTCTCTGAATATATCATATCAAGTAAAACAAAAACAAAGAAAAAACGTTAATAATTTCTCACTATAATTCAATGTTAAAATAAAATTTCATGAAATATGCTCAATCATCACTTCCTTCAAAATTAAAAACAACAAGAAAATAGGACAATAATTTTTTAAAAATAAAAATCAAGATTGAAAATTCTCTTTCACAATGCATACTTTGACTTAAATAGATAATAAAAAAGAAAGATATTGCTTTATTGGATATTATGAAAGCAATGAAGATTCATATTTGGGTCTCGTTTTTATTATTATTTGAAACTTAGAGATCATATTTCAAATTTATGTTTTGAACAATTCTGATTACATCGATTTATTTTAAAATTATAAACTGAAAAAATAACTCGTACTAAACTAAATAAGATAAGATTTCTCTTCATACAATTTAATATTAAAATCAAACGAGTTAAATCGTGTTCAATCATTTCTTCGTTCAGAAATAAAAGCGAAAAAAAAAAACTTCCTAAGTGGCAAGTGTAATTTGAATTTCATATATTTTACTAAGGAAAGAATGGAATTTCACTTTCACAGTAGATTCTGTGACCCAAATAGATAATCACCTGCTTAAAAAATCTGCTTTATCGTCTGTTGTGAAAGCTATTAAAATTCATTTTAAAAAGTTATGATTTCGTGATTAGACTTAACACAAACTTTTTTTCCCATCCTTCTGTTCAGGACGTTAACACCACGTTCGACATCTAAGTTTTTATTTAATGAATTCACAAGCTGTCTGAAGAATGACGCCATCACGAACATAAAAGAATAATATTTTTTTGTTCGTGTTTCATAAAACAGAAGAAGCAGATAGATTATCGAACAAGTTTTTATAAATTGTTATTCAAATCGTCTGCACTTGCATCATACTTAAATACTTGGAAAACGGGAATGAATGAAACAATGCCATCGCGTTGAAGATCACGTCTTCGAAGTATACGTAAGTTTTACAGCGACTACCGTATAAGAAGCGTTAAATTACGGGGAATGAATGGGTTGACATTTGAAAGGATCATGTGAAAGTATGTATGCGATGCTTGCAACAACGTTTTAACAATAGTTTAAAAATGTAAGTAAAAAAATATATTCTTAAAGTGACTTCTTTGAATTCTGAAACAAATGAACTATATAGATATTTCTTTAATTTTAGCATCTGTTTTTTCAATGCAAATAATAAAGCTATTTTTAAAATCAATGCAATATATACAGTGAGGGGGAAAAAGTTCCTATATGATGCAAGCATCGTATGAAATGAAATATATTTTTCCATTCGATTTTGACAGGAAAAACTTACACTATTTTAATAAAATATCTTCAAAGTACAAAGTTATATAAATAAATAAAAAAAGGAGAGAGATCGACCACACAGTCACCCAAATCGAGACGAAATTAATTTTAAATTTCATGGCTATCATGGTTTGTTGAACTTGTATATATTTTCTTAGATATTCAAGCAGGGCTACAGCCATTATTTTTGTAATGCATCTTTATTTCAATAATTCGCCATTAATTTACAGTTTTAGTTTTAAAGCCGATAATCATAATAACCACATTTAATGAATGCTTTATTGTAATTTCAGGTTGTGACAGCAATTATGAACTGAAGTCATTGCGGCAATTTGTGTAACAGCAATAACTCAAAAATCAATTCTAAATGGTGAGGCTCAGAATACTTGGTGGAACATTTTGTAATATAACTATATAAACGTATACTACCAAACGATATAATGTATTCTTTCGTAATTTTTAATTGTCCCTAAAGAATAAATTTATACATACAGAGTTATTCAACACAATATCAATTATAAATGACTTTAACTTCCCTGTAAACACCGAAGAGGAGAAAAGAAAATTAAAAACAATACATGAGGAAGTTTAAAGTTTTGTTTATGTGGGTAATAATTGTCCTTTGAGATACAGGGTACAATTAAATTTCTACATTTTTCAAAACAAAACAAACAAAAAGATGCTGTTGTTCCTAGAGGAAATGCAGTTATTTTAAAGTCTAATCTAAGTACTTCTGACAATAACTAAAAAAAAAATCATAATGCGCTGCATCAGCGCCATTTTTTGAATTTATTTTACTGATAATATTCACAATCCATACTCACTTATAGATAAGAGCACCAAGAAGACGATGTACGTAAACAATTCCCGCAAGGTTACTTTCACATACCAATCCTTATCATCGGCATCTCCTTTCATCTGGCGAGTCGCCCAGAGACCTGATAAACGAAAAAAGTTGCATGAAAATCTCCCTTTAGCACAAATCATTACGACTACGGCACATTCTACCTGGTACAGTGTATAGATGTAAGTGTTCAAAGACAACTGATAACATTTTCCGATGAAAGACACCAGGTCTTATCTAAGATAAATCGAAGACGATGTGAAATCAATCCTCTAAAATACCCAAGATTTCAGTTAATTGTGTAATGCAATCTCATTGATTACGACTGTTATTTTGAAATAAGAATTATGAACCATTTTCTTAATGTTATAATGAAAAATTCGTTGCGACAGACCAAGAATATGTTGAGTGTTTTATAATTTCTGTATGACATGCCTCTAATAATAATTAAGAAGAGTTTGTATCTGCAACTGTCTCTTAACGCTTTACGGGACAGACTCTTTTATTTAGAGTAATCCCATTTCGCATAAATATACGATGAAGGAAAGAAAAAGTATATATTAGAGCAATTTTTCAAAATTAAAAAAAAACTAAATGAAAATTACACCAAAATTAAATGAAAATTTGTCCTTTCTCCGTGATTTTAATTACAGGATATACAATTTAGGCAAATGCCTCGAATCCTGGAAAATTTAAAGAGCTAGAATCTTTGAGCTCTTTAATTAGATTAATGAGCTTGCTTTAATTTTATTTGATTTTCAAAAGCCGTGTATTTTAACTAATCTAATTAAAATAAAGTACCGTTTAAATTTCAAGACATTATTCTTAAGATATTTTTTTCTGTGCTTTCGAATTCACGCTAACAGATCAATGAGGCCCACTTTATTTTACAATTTAATGGATGATTCATAAGTCACAAGGGAAATAATGTATTAGAATGTTTAAATTTTTTTTTCATTATTTCTCTTATAATTTTGTTTAAAGTTACTTTTATATTCACATTTTTAAATACACCAGTTACTAAAGTCGATTCTCTTGAAGTTGATCAGTATGAATATTTTGCTATGACAGTTTACAAAATATTTATCACTTAAATACAGCTTGTATACGGTTTAAATTAAAACTATTAAAAATATCTGGTTTTGGAAGTTATACGGACATTGAATTATATAGATCCTCTACAATGTTTGAATCCTCCAAAGATCAAGGAAAATGTATAAGAAATGTGTGATATAAGAAAAAGATTGTATACTTTTTTATATTAGATTTTTATTGAAATATAGACAAAACATGCCTTTATATATTTAATTGACACACTTATTATTTTTACATAAATCACAAAAGTTTCCTGCAGTTACTGAAATTTCAGTAAATACTCATGATTTTGGCATTATTATAGGGAAAAGTACATGGTATAGTATTTTATTTTATTTTATTTATTTATTTGCGCTTCAATGATATTTGGTTTTAAAAAGTGACATTCATTTGTTTTCATGGCATCCTTTTACATTGGTGCCGGATAGGAATAGGCACAGCGAGCAGATAGTAAATGGGGTATAAAAGCTTCATAGTCAATAGTATGTTTGTGTCACTTTTAAAGTCAAATATGGCACCTAGTCAAATAAGAGTACAAAAATGGCACGTAATTCTCTGTAGCAATTCTTCTTGCTAACGCCAATATTGACAACTAGGAACAAATTTTTTTTTTTTTACTTTCTGTATATAATATATATATATATATATAAGTTTACTGTTACCCACATCGTAATCCTATATGATGCAGAATATGAAGAATTATCGTTGAATTCTATTTATATATTATATCAATCTTACTCACATCATAATCATATAATCAAACCTAATAATGGTTGCGGCATGTTTAATGGTTAATGGGTTTAATAATGGTTTTTCCCAAACGGCATGAAAATGGCGAAAGGAAAGAGAACCATCTCAGTAGCAAGTAATAAAATATAATACAGAAATAAATTTCCAAAACACACACGAATAAAAAGAATTCTTTAAACAGAATAAATTATACGTTAAAAATCACCTCTCCTCCCCCAAAAAATCACCCCCAATCATAGAAACCTTCTCTAGATTTACCAAAGAAATGATTAAAATATTTTAGACAGTGATATAATTTTTCAGTAGATATTTGATAATCCATCATTACGTTCAGGATCAACTATTAATTTAGTTTCTAATACAGTGTCAATTTGTTTGTAATGATATTAATGAATGAATCAATTAATTAAGTGTAATAACATATCGCATGCATCATCTGATACTATCAACATGACTCATAATTCACTATAAGTAAATTAGTTCAAGGGTTAGCAGTTTCCGGATCTGCCAATCCTTGACGTGAAGCTTTAGTTGTAGGAAGGAAGACTTTGACGGCCGGATTTCAGAAATGAAGATGAAACTGTTAATCTTTAATTCAATGAGTCATATCCTAACGAATAATTTCCTGACTGCATTCTGCACAATTTGTAGAAAGTAATTACTTAAAAAACTAACGCAACCTGCATGTCAACAAAGTTATAGTAAAAGCATCAATGGGAAATGTCGCCGTCAATTTCCTGTCATCTTGCTAAAAGCTCGGGTGCAGAATCAGAACGTGGTACCTCAATGTATAGATCGCGACCCTACGGTGGGTGGCGCAAAACAAAAGATTTTTTTCTAAAACCATCAGAAGTGTTCTCTTCGAAACTTTCTCGCATGCTTTAATAAATATATACTTGTGTATTGTTAACCGTTTGACATTAGCGAACAACAATTACAAAAGAAGTCACTAGAGTGCGATTTTTGGCAAGTAATCGCTGGGAAGCGATTAACACACCGGGAATAATCTCCCCGAAATTTTCTCGCATCTCTCTAATAAATGTACTTGTGTTGAATCGATGTATCGTATTTTATCTAAATGCACATTTCAAAATTAGTTTAGATCACTTCGATGTAAATTAAGTTAAAATGTAATCATATGATTATTTTCCATGACTTAGCAAGCAGTGACGGATTTCCGACAAGCGAGGTGGGCAACTGTTCAAAGTTGAGGGATACCGCATGCCGTGAGACAATAAATAAATAAATATTATTAACCTATTTACATAATAAAGAAATTTGCAAAAAAAAAAATACACATTCTATGAATTATAAAATATTAAAATAATATCAACATTTTATCAAGCATGGATTGGTCAAGTTTTATGTATTTCACTTCAATATTACAGTATTTAAAAATAATAAGTGTCTACTTAAATATAATTGTGTGGGTGCCGTGTAATCACGACTCATAATTTATGCATAAAAAAAGTAAATGTTGTATGCGTTTGTGGTGTCCTTATAAATCTAGCTATGCAGAATCATGGAATTTGGCAAACTGCTAATTTCTTTATTATGTAAGTTTGAAAAATTTAATGCTTAAAAATTTTCATTTAATATTTTGTGTTGCTTTGGATGATTTTTTCTCTCTAGTTCCTGTAATAGAAATTCTAATTCTAATGATTGTAAGAAGGAAAAAAAAGTCAGAGCACCATCAACTGTAGTTCTGAAGTTTTTTTTTCTCCTTTTGCCCACTAACATAATTTACAAAATTTTAAATTAAAAAAAAATTAAAATTAAAATTTCTTTAACCAAGTTTCTAATTTTGTTTTGATTTTCATATCTTTTTGAGTCATTAATCGAACATTTTTATTTAAATTCATACGAAAACAATCAAAACATTTTTTCATTAATTTAATTTTTATTTTTTAAATTTTTTTGTGATATAAAATTTTTTTCCGTATATCTGCGGAAACAGGATAGAATTTTCTCTCTCCTTTTACAAGATCAAGAAATAATGCACAATGCAAAAAAGGATCAAAATGAAAAATGCAAAAAAATACTGTACTCAGCAAAAAAGGAGGGACGAAGGAGAGGAGGATGCTGAAGTGTAAGTACATAGAGAGAAAAGCCGAAGGAAATACAAGAAATATTGCATACCGCTAGAATTTTCACTGAGCTTTGTCAAATAGTAGAACAAAATACAAATACCTTTAATTATACGTAGAGCATATGATTAAATAGAGAAACAGAAAACATTTTTCTCATGACAAACTAAACACTCAAGAATGTAGCTGATAAACATTTGGAAAACTCTTTATATTAATTTCAAGTGTGCAATACACTGAAACTCGACAAAACAAACTAAAAAAGAAATGAAATGTGTCGTATTTGTATGATATGACTTCAAAATTAAAGCTAATTAACTTGGAAAATTTCTTCTCTTTTTCTTTCAGGTTAATTTTGAAAATGTATGATTTTCATATAAAATATTTTTGACTTTGTCCTTTGAAATATATTGATCCATTTGAAATCATTTAAAATTTCATTCGACTTTCTTTTTTTTCAACGTTTTCTGTTATTTACTGAAACCATTCTTGTAATATATATATTCAAAAATAATGATTTATTGGTACTAATTGGTAATGGTACTAAATTTAAATCACTTAACTTAAATTTTAAATCATTCTATTGGATGGTTTTAATTCAAAATAAATATAATATCAGATAAGCATCATTTCTACTAGAAAATTAATTATTTTAAGCAACATACAAAGATTTTATTTCATCAATTTAAACTGAATCGCCTCCCCATTTCAGGAAGGAAAGATGGGGGAGGGTGTAAACCTACAAGAATCACAAAAATTATTTTTACAAGATTTAAATTCTGATTGCATCGTTTGAGTAACTATTTTAATTTCATTTTTTTCTTTATTTTTAGACAATCTTTATTCGCAATAGTTTGTTTCAATTTTTATCTGCGTACGATTTATTGTTTGAAGAAAAATAAACTCGTTAAAAATTATTATCACTTTCTTTTTACTTCATTTTGATAATTTTATTTTATGTTACGGTTATTTTTAATTCTCTGACATTCATCATATTATGGACAACGCTATGAGGGTTCTGCAAGTTAATAGATATAAACGTCTTCACAAAATTATTAAAATGCAAGAATTAATTCAAAAAAAATCTTTAACTCAATGATTGAGTTAAAAAATATACAAAATGCAGAGCTAACTAGATTAGTTTATTTAAAGAAGAAGGGCTTCATAATTTTCACTGCAAAGGGCCTCAAAATGCCTATATCCGTAACTATTAGCAAATAACTGCAGGATAAAAAAAAATTCTTTCTTTGTAATTATTAGATTAAAAAAACACAGCTCAATTTTTTTTAGAATCGATTATATTTCTGTAACAAGGTTCGTCTTGGTTCAGTTACAATAAAAACCTTCCTCCACAAGAAGGTCGAGGTGACCTTTTCAAAATGACGAATTCTTCCACCATTATGAGAATAAAAAGGTAAAAGAAACAAATTAGCTAAAAACCGAACATCAGAAACATGGCTTTTATCAGGCGTAATCATTGGGTTTTCATTACGCGGAAATAACCCGCATCGTTCATCGTTGCCATACCACGGACCCAAAAGATTGATATTTACACGCCCAGATTTTAATATTTCACGGCTCAATCTCCCAAATGGGACCGGTTGCGGTCCACGGGTCCCTGTCCCTATGGAGACCACCCCAACAAGACCGGACATACTTGCTGATTCGAATCAAGTAGCCGTAACGATGTTTCTGGGCTGTGATTGTCCATAAAGAGTTGCGCAATTTGGACGTTTTAAGGTCATTAAATGCAAGAATTGTTAGTACAAAGGCAACATCTGACCATGAAGACGTAAGAGATTGACTTTATTTGAGTAATATATCATGTCCTATGTATACATCTGTCTAATAAGACTTATCATTTGAATTGCAATAAAAGAAATTAAACTATCGATGCATGAGATCAATTTGGCCATACATGGAAAAGCGAGTAACGATAAAAAGCTGCAAAAATAATATCGATATTAATATAATCTGAATGAATATTGATTTTAATCATCGTTAAAGAGCAATTCAGGCATATAAATTACAATTTGTAATTGGTATAACAGTGAAGTTGATGTTAGGAAATTGCTATAAAGAATCAAATGCTGATTTATTTAATAAATACGGAAAAAGGTAAAGAGGTCCAAGAAAAAAAATATTTTTACCAGATGCTTTCTATCTTCTTTATTTATTATTATTATTTACATCATTTATTTACCGATTTCATAATGACATTCACTTGACATTCTTAGGGGCAATCATTTTTCCTTTACCATGACTGAAAATAGTTAAGTTTTGAATTAGAGCAGCAATCTGGGTCTCAAAAAATATATGCTTATTTTCAATGACAATGGCATAAAAAAATTAATAAAAATACAATTGGTAAGTTCCTCAAAATTTAAACCAATATAATCAAATGTAACATTTTGTCAATTATCGTAAGTGTTCAAATTATTGTCCAGAAGTTGCCAATAAAACCAACCAACGGAACGCAAATAGAATTGAAAACGACGCTCACATGTAAATGGGGATTCTATTTCGATGGATGCTCTCAGTTCGATGACAGTCCCCTATAAACATATATCGCCAAAAGAAAAAAAATCATAGGGGAAAGATCTGGCGAATGCGGAGGAAGTTCAATGCTATCTATTCACATTAAACACCTGTTCAACAAAATTTCATCAAAGTGATTCCTTATATTTCCAAAGAAAATGATCCATCTTGCTGGAAATAGCATTCCTCTTTTTCAAATATTTCTTGAGATTGTAGCTTAACAATATCTTATTGAACGTTTATATTAGTATTATTAATTATAGTAAGTCGATGATGCAATATATCCAAATGTTCACAAACTATCATGAATAGTTAACACCTGATAAACATATATGTATTTTACCGTTGCACGAGGATTATCAGTTGCCTAGAAGCTATAATTATGATAAATAATTAAACCATTTTTTTATGAAAAAAGACTGTTCATCACTCACTTTATGAAAACAAATTTTAAAAGTAAAAATGGAGAGCTGCTGTATTAATTCATGATAGATATATTCTAAAATAAAAGTTCTGATAGTTAACTTTTGTATTAACTAATTTGAGTTATGGTACATTTACCTCTGCATTAATTCTTTATGCAACAGTTACTGAAAGTGAGGATACACTTTTTTTTTTTTAAGATTCTGCATATTTTCATATTTTTTTAAATAAGCATCAAGAAAATCATGAAACGATAGCTATATAAATTCTGCTTTTATTATATATTGGCCACTCTTGGCGAACAGTTGGTCTGCTAGGGAATATTGGTTGTTTTCAATTTCAATTAAATTTCTTGTGCATAACTTTTTTACTATTCCAGCATAAAACAGTTTTAAGCCACAAAATGAGATATACATTAAAGCCATGCTATTTTATAATCACATATCGATTATACCTTTGCACTCGGATGGTGTCTCTCACTCACGACTCAAGAAGGTACATCATTTTGACGTTTTATTTATTTATTTTTTGATTTTGATAGTTAAAAACACCTACAAAATGGTAGAAAGACGTAGATTAATTTTTCAAAGAAATTTGACTTAAAACTATTATGTATATTTATTTCTCAGAGCAATAAACAAATCTTCGTATTAGGTGAACAATTATGCATCGAATTATTTTTCCAAGTGCAAAGGGTTAAATTTAAAGTCAATGTGAACATCTTAATGAAGTCAAGTCCCATGACATCATATTGCTATTAAAAACATAACAGTCCGTTTCATATATTTTCTACTTTTTGTAGTAATGTAACTTCACTTTCTTATTCTCATTAAACAACACATGTATTAAATAGAATCCGTCTTTCACAGCTTTCAACAATGGAAGTAAATTGCAGGATTAAATCTTTCATGAAAAATATTGATAAACCAAAGGCAGATCTATTCTTGAAAATTAAGCAAAAAAAAAAAATTACATTACAATAAAGCTGATATTATTAAAAAGACATTTAAAAAAATTTAAATATTAAAATCATTTTTATGCATTAATATCTTCTAGAGTTATTGAAGGGAAAAGCCAAAATAATATGTAATTTTTAATTAATTAAAATTCTAACTAAAATTAATTCGACAGTTGGCGACAGTTCCTAGATGCGATTTTTCATCATCTTAAGTATACCTATGTCGAATTTGGGAGTTTTAAATCAAATGGTCTATCCTATAGATCGCCAAAACACCTACAGACACACATTCTCCTCCTGTATGGTTAGTAGACATAGAAACCATATTTATTGGAGCCCTAATGTATGTTTGACAGCTCATGCAGACAACCGAAGGAATCTCTTCCTTGTTTTGGAATCTATTCTAAAGCGTTTCCTATTTGAACAGGAACTGTCGCCAAAAGTGAAAAAAATGGCACACATTTCACTGTTTAAATTGTTCACTTTTTTTGCATAAAGAAACTCAAATATTTTTTAAAAAATGCATCGCATGTTTAATATGAAGAATAAAGAAAAATATTCAGGAAATTTTTTAAATAAAAATTCCTAAGACCATATCCATTATCCTCTTAACCGTAACCATTCTAGAAGAAGAAAAATCATAACTTAGGCTGCACAAAAAATTTATGATAGCCTATAATTTTACTTAGTAGAAAACGCGAACAATGCTTAAAAGACAGAAAAGAAAAAAATGTTGTCTAGAAAAAATTAGTTTTTAAAAATGTATTTACTGGGTCACCTACATTAACACTGCAATTTGTTATGATACGTAGTTGTTTAGATACTTATGATAGGCAGCTAATATATGGAGGGAAAAAAAAACTACTACTTTGAAAACTTCACGATTATCTATAGAGCATTTCACAAGACAGTACAGAAAAAGAATAATTTTTTTTTCAATGGCGTGAAAGAAATGGAATCATGTGTATGTTTATGTATTGGATTTCGAATATCAAAATCAATAAATTAATTTGAAAAAAAGTCAACTTTAGAAATGCAGTTAACATTCACCTTTCTTTTCAATTCAATGTCTTGTCAGAAAACATTTTGATCTATTCCAATGCTTCAATTCGATTAATATACATACAAAAAGACAAATATAAATATAAAAAAAAAGAGCGATATATATATAATTCTATAAACGCACATTTTTAGAAACTTCTTTATGAAATAAAACTGATTTTTTTTTGATGAAAAGACTTTTTAGCAAATTTCACTCGTTTATTGGCTTATCTTAATCATATACGCAAATGGTTGGACAGATAGTTATTATCTAAGTTGGGGCATTTTTATAGTGTTTACATACAATAGGGCAAATGTTATTTTTACACAAATGTGTTTACATAAAAAGGGCTGTTTTTTCGTACGTAATTCTGGTTTAAAATCAGATATAAATCAACAAATGTCGTGCAAGCCTACCTACCAAATTTAATTTATTTATTCATTTCTACACAATCTCACACTTACAAGGGCAATAACGCGTGCATTTTTTTAGAGCACACCTGCAGAGAAACTTTTTAAAAAAATTGCAAAAAAGGAGAAAAAATCTGATGATTTTGTTTTGCGTCTTGTCGATATTTCGATGAATACATTTCATGAACGATTAACAATTTATATGTAAACAGCTGTGCTGTCTATATATGTATTTGTGTTGTGTAAAAGAAATATAAGTAAATTTTCAAAACAGATTTTGCAATGATTCAATCAAGCATCTGCCTTTATCTCACTTTAAACATGATGGATAAAAAACATTAAATTTTCTCTTTAAAATTAATATAAATTTTCTCTTTAAATTTCTCCGAAAATGTATTTTCTGTCTATTCTAAGACCAGAAATGCGTTTATTTCTATGATTACAGTTTCAAATTCTACTTAACAGGAGAAAGTAAAAAAAGTAGTTTAAATAAAAGTAGCTTTGTTAACATTTTGCCTCGGGTTTCGCACGTTTTCAGGGTCAGTCGTGTCATTTTCGCCTATGACTCACGACTGCTCTAACCACAAATAATTTTTTCCATTCCTATGCATCTCATGCTGAACCCGCATTCGCTAAACACATTGCCCTGAATTTTCAGAGAAGACGCAACACCTGCCATCGTAGCAGATGAGCCCACGTGAATGTAACCTAGAAATACTTATTTGATGCTAACGTAAGGAGAAAGAAAAACATTGGGGAGCAAAACAGATGCCACTTGTAAGAAATTAAATAACTAAATAAATATCAAAAATCTGGACGATTTTTACAATGGATGGATTTGGGAAAAAAAAAATTAAAGGCTTATTAAAGGAAAATTCAATATTTTGTAAAAGCGAAAAGAAAATAGATAGGCAATGAGAACATCTGAAATATACATACAGAACCTCTATCTCTTCCAATAATAAAGGAGAGTGTGTATGTGTATGGGTATTTGTGTGCATACTGGTAGTATACAGGTCAGCCGTTTTGACCTTCAACTACCGAAATTGATATAAATATATCTTGGACGATGGAAATGTGTATTTCAGAGCGATACTTTTTGAAACTTTAAACACAATTTTTATCATTTGAAAATTAAGCGAAATTTTGATATTTTACTACGATAACTTTTAGAAACTTCATTGCAAAAATATAATTTTAATTAAAAATTAATATTTCTCACTTCAAAAGATAAATTCAAATTTTAATTAAAAAATTGAATTTAAAAATTATATTTTTAATGATATTGATTTATTTGTCTTGCAATTTATTTTGAATTTTTACACTTTTTAAAAAATGTTGTTTTGTATAATTTTTAGTACTTGTGTATTTCGCTACAGCAACAAAATTCAAACCGATTTCATTGTTTTATCAAATTTTTAATGGCGTCAAGGTTTTTTTTTTCATTATTATTATTCTTAAAATAGAAGATTCTGTTTTATCATCTGTGCTGTTTATATGAAAGATGCGAAAGAAAAATTAAAACG
Organism: Argiope aurantia; assembly: GCA_026543865.1. Lineage (NCBI taxonomy): Eukaryota > Metazoa > Arthropoda > Arachnida > Araneae > Araneidae > Argiope > Argiope aurantia. Next base: position 309,426 of record JAPMOR010081789.1, read on the forward strand.
CTGCGAAAGGCGACTTGCAAATAGGCGGTAGATTATCCGCATAGTTACATTTTTAATGGCACTACGATCCACGAGAACACGCGTAATATAATTGAAATAAAATGTCTCTAAAATCTATCACAATTTGACGTTTAAAATCACATTTTGTGAAGAAATCCTGAATGTTAAAATAATTTATAAGAGATTTAATGAAAATAAAGCATAGTGAATTTTCTTGATGAATCAATTATTAGGCAAAGGCGGCTAGAATAATAATACATAAAATTATTATGACATAGAAATGGAACTTCAAGACAAAAATATGTTAACTATATTTTATGCATAATAAACGATGAAAATGAGAATTCGTCAAAAACTAGTTCTTAAAAATTAAATCATTATGCAAGTATTTCTAATAACGCAATATAAACTACTAAAATAGGATATTTCGGTTAATCGGGGATGTCCAGTCATTTTATATAAATTAATTTTAAAAAAATTAGATCCTTTGTATAACAGCTTATATTTATAAATATTATTAGAAAAATTATAGGTTCGCATTAGTTTATAAAATTATAAATGAATATTATACCACAGTTTATAAAATTATTTTGGAATATTATTTCAGGGTTTTTTTTTTTATTTTATAAGAAATGCGTACAGTTTTTAAATAAAAGTATTTGAAATTTCTAAGCTAGACTCATTTTTTCAGATGTCATATAGGTGTTGAAGGTGAAAATTACATCTTAAAATAGTGATATTCGTTCTAGGGATACACGCAGTGGCAGTTTATCAATTCGTAAAAGATTAGTGTAGAAAAAGGCATTAAGAAAATTGTCTTTTAAATTCTAAGACAACTTATTATATTCGACAATATTAAATAAGCAAGGTTCAACGTGCACCTGTAATTTCTCCACTTCCACTGAACACACAAAAGCTTTTTCAAAAAAGTACTTCAAAAATAAAAATGAAAATATTTGTGGAGCATCTTTCTGTAAAATAAATGATCAATAACAAAAAAGTTTTTTTTTAAAGAAACTAATAGGAATTGTCTTCCTGAAACTTCCCCCCATACTCTCTAATAATAATGTTACGAATTTGTAATGTTGCATCGTAAGGAAGACAATTTTACAAAGAGCTCTGAAGGATGCTGAACGAATGCCAGATCAATGCCCTCGGAATCAGCGAAACATTTAGCAGCGAAATAGAAGATTCCAGAATCTACGAGAATTTTGGCGATAGGCCCGATAAGATGAGAGTTATGTATATCTTTCTTGAGTTTCTTCGATTTGTCATTAAAATTATATTTAAAAAAAGCGGGAGACAGAGCTGAAGTCAGTCGAGAATTGACACAACATTGAATTGTGAACTGAGTAGCCAATCCGTATTCAGTTAGTCGACGAGTAGTGTAATTCATGGGAAGATGAGTCGAGAGAGAGTCGTTAAGTTCTCTCTGAACGCTTTGTGCTGTTGCGATTATTTATTATCGATTGGCTGCTTGTGAGCTGATGTTTATTGTAAATGCTGTTCTTATGTATGCTTTGACTGTTTTTATCATGTTCAATAAACGTCTTTCTTTGTTACTAAATCTGCTGGACTGCTTCACCTTACACCCATTACACTGGACCTGTTGATTTTGTAGAATTTGGAAAATTTCCATAACAATAATGTTATTTCCTTCTATTCCAAGATTCTGTTTATTATTGAATCAGAATCTTGTGTGTATAAAATCTGCAATAATTACGTAAATGCAATAAAATAGATAAAGACTTGACCAATTACACTTGAAAACGTTTTTATAATATCCTAATATCTTAATCCCATAGAATTTGTGCATTTTTTTAAATAAATTTATTAGGCAACTAGATAAATAAACATCCTTTAAGCGACCTTAAGTTGCTCGTAGACTAGTTTATCTAATTGGTAATCCGCCACAGATGATATTTATTCATAAAACAAATGTTTATCGCATTTTCATTTGTGTGTAAGTGTATGTGCGAGTGATAATTTCATTTTTAACGATTTCTGGTCTTCTAAAAATTTCTTTTCAAGTAAAAATCGATTAAGAATTTTGTTTCTTATTTCCGTTATTTTTCTTAAGGGGGGGGAAGACGAACACTTTTTTTAAAATAATAGGTAAGCATAATTTTTCTACTCAAAAATGTTTGTTCTGTATATAGTAATTTTATTTGGCATATCGAAGCTGTTTTTCCATAGAAAATCCAAGATTTTTTTTAAAATTGAAATTATAGAGATTTTCAAAACATGGAAGTTCTATTGTAGTATATAACAATACTCATTAAATAAACATATGGTAACATTTAAAAAAACGATCAGCCATAATAATTCAAGTATGTAAAGGAAAATAGAAACTTCATACAATTGCTTTTCATTTGAGATTTCGTAAAGCTTCGCGCCAAATCGTAAAAAATGTAGCTGTTTTTTTTTTTTTTTCATTAAAAAGAAGCGAATTTTTAGAATATTGTAAAAAGTAACTCATTGTTGGTGATTTATGGTTATTTACCTAAATTATTAAACAATTTTGGAGAAAAAGAACAGTTGAATTATTTGCTGTTATATTTCTGAGTAATTTTACAAACGCAAATACAAAAAAATGATTTTACGGTGTATAGGAAAAATAAAAATGTTTGGACAAGGACAGAGAGAGAAAGACAGCGAGAAAAGGATCTTGATCAGAAAGGAAAAGGGGTGGGGATGGTATTTTCCCGAAACTTTATCGCGTACTCTCCAATAAAAGTCTCATCCCCCTCCCCTAAAAAAAAATGCAGTCTTTACTAAGGCTGCGAAGGCGTTGAATAGCATTGGAAAATAATAAGTATAAAATACAGATCTTTTACATAAATTTAGCATTTTTACTGGAACTATCTTACAATTATGTGTTTTGGACGCATTTCTCAGACTAATTAACATTAAATATTGATACGGAATTACAGATATAGTCACAAGATCAAAAATTTCATTAATTTAAGTCCTTGCGTTTACGAGTTATTGGGTTTACATGCGTGGGAAATTATAGACCGATAGACGATCAATACTTTGAAAGGCTTGGTAGAAAATCTAATAAGAATTTACATTTTAGATAATAAACCTACGTAATAAATTTGATCGACCTAGCTTTTTACATTTTGTAGTAATCAAATTTTCAAAGTATCAAAATTTGTATCAAAAATACTGAGAATCAAAATTTGATTGAAATCTACATTTTGGTCTTAAATCCATATACCAAATTCAAAGCGATTTTGTGTTATCACGTTTACATATAAGTACGTAATAAATATATGGGCTGAAACGTGGCGATTCCTCAAAATCTCGAGTTTGACTTTTTTGGTGATTATAACTTTTCTCTATACTTCGTATAAGATAAAGTAAAAATAAAATGAATTTCTTTATATAGTGGTTTGAAACAAAAAGTATTTTGCAAAAATGAAAATGAAACGCTAAGAGGGTCCCAAAACGATAAAGAGGGCCTTCCCAATGTGTCAGGATGGCCGAGCGGTCTAAGGCGCTGCGTTCAGGTCGCAGTCCACTTCTGTGGGCGTGGGTTCGAATCCCACTTCTGACAAACCATGTTTTTCTTTTCATTTAAGGGAAATATAAATAATCAAATTCATACAATGCTGAATTTATAATAGAAAGTTAGATATTTGGGAAGCTACAAACTTACTTCGCAATTTTCGGCAAAAGCATATTAAATTTGTAAGAAAAAAAGTTTTGTAACTGACAGCAAGCGAATTAATTTTAAACGTTTGATTTCAACTGCTTATTTAAACAATTTAGTTACACTCATTTCTCTCTTTTACTTTTTTTATTTATTTATTCGCATTTCTCAGCCTTTTTATATTACTTTTTTTTGTTCGAAAAATTGCGAGAAAGAAACCATCACAAATGACTCTTTCACTTCCGGACAGATGGCGCATAAACTCCCATTTGGACGAGGTACTGAACTTGCAATTATATTTAGTAAGATAAAAGGGGTCGTTAAAATACACCTTGGTGATGTCCTTGAAAAAAGAAAAAGTTCCACGTAACACATTGTTAGTAAACTTTGTCGAAGGTTTTACTTCTCATCGCTTACTCACACAGACGCGCGTCGCGTTCGAAATTAAGAAACTGGCACGCAGACAAGATTAACTCCCGGCGAAAATTGCAAGCCCAGCGTTCCTTGTGGCAAATTTAACATTTCCGCTTTCGACATAAGGTTACGTGTTTCGTAACTTTCTGTCAGGAAATACCACTGCGGAAAAAAACGCTTCTTTTAATTATGAACTCATGAGAAACGATTCATCAGTTTTCGTAAAATGTTTTAACGCCTCTTCACTTTTTTTCATTTATGTGTATATATATATATTTTGTTAGGAAGTATGATGAAAAGAATGGCATGGAAAAAATGTCTCATAAATAAGATATTGTTTAAAATGCAATCATAACGCAGCAAAAATTTAAAACAATAAAAAAATACAGAAATAATATTATTTGCTGTGCTTTGAAAATTTTATTTAATGCCATCATGTTAGTTTTT
>JAPMOR010081792.1:0-37943 GCA_026543865.1 Argiope aurantia
AAAATTTTATTTGAAATCTGTCTTCTGTTTCTTATGTAAGAAAAAAAAATTTATACTGAATTTTTATTGCGAAATTTTTGTTACGAACATTTTTGACACGAATTAATAAGATTCTGGAAAATATACTAAGCCATTAAAATTAATCCTCATAATTAATATAAATTAAGTTTCGTATCTCAATAAAAAAATCAGGTTATTTTAATCATTAGAATATGAAGATATTTTGAAATCTTTTATTCATTTATTTCATGTTTGCAAAAATTAAATTTTAAAATGAATTTTTTATTCATTTTCTGATCTGCTTATAAGTAATGCCAAGGATTAATTCTATTATAATAAACATTCATATCATATAATATCATCGCAGCGCATGATATTACATTATTTAAATAATTGAATTGAGTGATTCATGATGTTATGTTATAAATTCAATAACTAAACTATGAAAACTATTGTAGTAATATGACCTTTAAATTATCTTTAAAATTCATTAAGATTAGGAAAAAAGAAAAAAGTACGTAAATAGAATTCGCAGCACTGAAAAGCTAATCTTTTGAATTTTCAAAATATTATGAAAATGGGTTTTACTCAGTCCCGTGCTTCAAAATTATTGAGAAAATTTTTTAATTTCAATTAATTTTAAAATTTTAAATTTGATTAAAATTTTGTAGAATACTATCTTTGTGAGCAAATACTGCTTAAGAAATTTTTACATTCAAAATTTGGCAAATAATAATCACATGCCTATAAGTCCAACGATCTGCTCTATCGAACGTTTTAAACAATTTTTGTTTCTTGCAAGTATTATCATGTAATGTATTGGTGGTATCCAGCCTTTGGATATCAAATAAAAATCCGTTTGCTAATTGGCATAATTTTTCTACACTTTAAAGAAACGAACTTGATGATTAATATGAATTTAAATAATAATGCCTAAATTGCACATATAACATATTAAGATATGAAATCTCTTTACAATTCGTAACATGCACGTATTTATTGTCATTCAAGTTGTATGAAGAAAAGAAAACAATGGCTATGAGTTTATAGATTGCTACATTTTGATTTTCCTCTTTTCATTTTTAAAAAGTTTTTTGTTCATTCTAAAGTTCATAATCTTACGAAAGAAGTTATATATTTGCGAAAACAGGAAAATATGCTAAATAACACAAAATACTTTGGTGAAGGTTTCTCTTAAGGCTTTTTTGCTAACATTTTGAGATTATCCTGCAATACGCGTGGAGAATTAGGTGGAATAACCACGTCCAAAATTGCCGTCGCTCTTGCACTTAAGCAACGGATGTTTTTCTTCTTTTCGTCGTTCGTTGAAAGCCCTTTCCACTTTTCCCATTAAGCCTCATCAGACATTTTATTATTCAAGAATAAAATTTAGCTTCTGTACAGGGAAAATATTGTAACTACGTTATAGACTTTTTCAAAGAACTTAAGGGGAATAGAGACCAATAGCCATTAATCTTCCTTTAAAGCTAGCTAATAATTCTCATCAGCTTTGGGATTTCTCATATGTATTCTCAAAAACATCGAAGAATCAACAATTTAATCTGAGTCTTATGGTTTTTTTCACAAGAATAATAAGCTTGTAAAAATCTGTTATTACTTGTATTGAGAACTCGTTAAAATTTCTTTTTCAATATAATAATAATCTCTGACAATAAGTAATTTAATTCTGTTTAAATAAAGATGCTTTTGATTACTCCTTTTAATAAAAAGAAGTGATCAGATTTAAGATCCATTATAATACATATGCATAATAAGTTCTAATTTCCAATTTATGTTATCAATACCTGTTATACATACCGATATACGATTCAACTGTTAAATAATATTTATGACTGTTTGAAATAATAACATTAAAGGTAAGATTTCATATTTAAACATACAGTAAAATATAAATAAATATTTATTAAAATTGTCAACACCTCTCCCCACTAAATTATTAACAAATCAAAAATTACTTTGCTTTGTTTGTTTGCAAATGTTAACAATTTTTACTAATCTTTATCACTGATTTTATATATAACCAAATATTATATGCTACAAAAAATATGATGACTAATTTTATTCTTGTTTTTTTAATTGTTGGATAACAGAAAATTCTACAATTCCTCATTTTGATATTGTAAATTATCAAAATTTGACTTAAGATTGTTTTACGAAATTCTCGAATTCGAAAATTTTTATTATATCTAATCAGCACGGAAGTTTTTAGTACTAAAATTTGCAGAAAATTTCTTTTTGCATGATACATTTCTTTTATTTTTTTCTTCATAGTTTACAACCTACAGTTTTTCATAATTAAAATTTTTTGTAGTTCTTCTAACAATAACGTAGAAAGTGTGTTTATGTCTTTGTGTTCTATAGGCAATGCCGTTTGACACTGAACTACCAAATTTCATACATATATACCTTGGAGGATGGGAATGGGGACTTGGAGGCGATTTTCTATTTGAAATTTAAATTAGGATTTTAATAGTTATTAAGTATAATGTTTGTATTTTTCTACAGTAGCTTCCAAAAATATTATTGGACAAAAATTATTTTTTAGACCATTTTAGAATTTAAAAAAAAGTATCTTTTTACTGGTGCCATTTTCTTTATCATATAGTTTTTTTCAGAATTTTGACTATTTTTAAAATTATGTCATAATTTTCATAAGTAGATTTCAATGTAGCTATGCAATTCAACCCGTTTTCATTGTTTCATTAAATATTTAATAGTGCGCATTTTTTATAGTTGAAAGTTTAAAAAAAAGGATTAAGTTTATGATACTCGCAGCATTTATGAAGAATAAGAAAATAAAATTATAATATCGCGAAAAATGAAATTTAAATTAGGATTTTAATTAATTAAAAACTAAGCAAAATTGTGGCATTTTTTTTTTTCATTTTTAAACTTTGGCATTTTCTGGACGAAAATATAACTGAACAAAAATTATTTTTGCACTACTTTAAAATTAATATATCTTTTTACTGATAGCCTTTTATTTGTCGTATAGTTTTTTTTCTTCTGATTTTTGACTATTTTTAAAATATTTTTTGTTTAATTTTTATTAGTATATTTCATTGTCGTCATGCAATTCAAACCATTTTAATTATTACATTAAATATTTAATAATGTCCACTTTTTTTCTACTGTTGAAACTTAAAGAAAGATTCTGTTCATGATACTGGGAATAAGGAATAAAAAAGGAAATTATAATATCGCGAAAGACGACATGTAATTGAAAGACAGTTATTATATTGCGGTGAGTTATATTTCTCTACGTTTTTTAATGGCATTATGATGCCATGAAACTTTACTCCATTTTGATTGAATAATAAAATAGAATGAGATCATTAAAAGAACACGGCTGTAATATCTGTCACCATTTGATGCTTAAAAATACTTAATTGAGGAAATCATGAAAATGAAAGCTAAACATAAGAGATTTTATAGATATTAAACACTATTGTATTCCCGGTAAATCAAATAGGCGCCTATTAATGGCTAGTTTTTCATAAAAACAAAAATTCTCTTAAAAAAGGAAAATTGTTCGCTGATTGATGTGTTAAAATGAAGATTTTCAAACAATTCGGAATATTAATACCATGTTACTAATTAGAAGTAAATCGGAAATGAACGCGAGCAGGAAACATTCAAAGCTTGACCTTACGGGACTTAAAATACTTGCATGAAGAGTTCAGCATTCTGCTTCATTGCACATGCTCAAGGTTAATAGCTTATTAATAAGTTAAAAGCTCGACAACCACTGAAAAGCGTATTTCCTTTCTTTTCTTACCGCCTCTTTGGATTTTCTATGTCTTCTCCGACCATTTACATAATCTCCGTGCGAAAAGATGGGACAGATACGAAGGGAGACAGAAATGGTTAAGGTCAAATCTGTGAAAAGCTTGGAAATATAAAGCAGACACAATACATTATGGTACTCGAGGAAAAAAAAGATTCTGCTCAAGTTATTTGAAAGATTTCTGGCTTAGATAAGAAGTGATAAATTTATTCCCATTTTCGTGAAATGCTCTTAATATGTAAATGCATGTAACCTTATTTATGTCTTCGATATCTCGATGACTGGCTACTTTAAAGTGCAGATATATAAAATCTCATCTTTATTCAGTTTCGATAGAACGTAAGTGCATGCATGAAAGCACTCACTACGGAAAAAAAAAGAGTAATGTCTACAGTTTACAGTTGTTAAATCTTATCTCTGTCTTCATCCCTTTCGTACAACTTTAAGGAATTAAACTTTTTATAAACAATAACATGTTTCTAAAATGACATTGGTTTCTGGTACCATAACTCTACTTGCCACTATTGAAAATAAATAGAATTAGAATAAATATTAAAAAATAAATAAATTTAATTCCTTTTATATATTTTATGTATAGTTTTCCTGAATTTTTAAGCAGTTAACTGTTTCGACCTCTTTGGAAAATGCATATCTAAATTGTCATAAACATATATATAATTGATTATAAATATAAGGATTAAATAATTACTATATAAATATAATAATTATTATTGAGTAAACTCGTCATAACGCTAAATGTTGTACTTTGCCATGACGTGTATACTTGTCAAAAACAGTTAACTGCTTAAACGATGCATTATTTTTCAAGTTCTATATTTCATAAAACTAATTTATAATGAATATTTGAGATTAAACGCCTTCAAATGGATTAAATGGAAAAATATCTATTGATCCAATTAAAAAATTCCTTACAATCAGTAAATTATGTGTAATCAGAAACTTTAAAACTATTCGATTAAAATTTAAAATATCCAAATAACAGGCATTATAGAAAAAAATTACTGTTCGTACGAATATCAGATTTAGTTAGTAAACGTTAAGGAACATGTGGAAAAGAGTGCCGTAAATAAAATTTCAAAAAGAAGGAGAGAGAATAAAACGAACGCTCAGTTCACTGGTATAGATGTCTCAATATTCGATTCATTCATTCTTCATCATTATATATTAAGAGATACTGGAGTATAAGAGATACTGGAGTATAAGAGATACTGGAGTATAAGAGATACTGGAGTGTAAGAGATGCTGACAATTCTCAAAAATCAACTTAAGAAGCAAATAAGATTTTTAAAAAAATTAACAAAAATATTACACCCCAACTGGACGCTTTATCCTCCCTTTCTCTTTCAATTTCCATTACTGATTATCTCCATTTTGATTTCCATTATTCCTCTATGATCTGAAATGTTTACTAATTGGAACTGACTTCCGATAACCATTTTTTTCTTCTTAGTACTAGGTGAAAAATATTTAATTTCTAATTGCATCAAAAGCAATCATTAGTATCATTTTTTACACAAGAACTTTATATCCATCAAATTAATACATATTTAGCCATAATTAATATGTGCATATGTTTTCCTTCTCAAGACTACCGAAAAATACCTATAATCGTTAAAAGTGGTGTAAATCATCAAGGTAATAAATTTTGACGGGATTCTTTTAATTTCCTAATTAAACTCTGTATTATGCATAAAAAAATCAAACGAGGTAATTACAATGATATTCCAGATTTCGTTTTTCCAATTTACTTAGCCATCTAAATAGTGACTCAATATTTCTACAAGGCTTCACAGTATTTTTTTTAATATTTTAGCGAACGATATTTATATTTCATGAGAAAAATAAATTTCATTCACTTCGAATCCGCTTCGTTTGAATGAACTTAAAATAAAAATACTCTATTTAATGCAAGAATGGTTTCCATTCAGCATATGAATCTAATAAAATAAAAATACAAATTATAGTCTTAGTACTACTTATATATATTTTTTTCAATTTGGCTTAAAGCCTTTTTGGAAAAATAAAGTGAGTGTAGCTATACAATGAGGAATCACTATCGAACATCTTTTCAAATGTAAGTATTTTTGAGAACCTACACACACAAAAAAATTCTAATGTTACATGTTTCCGAAATTAGCTGTTAATATTATTAGTATTCTATTGTTCAAAGGTTTGGATTTAGTTCGTTTTTATTTTTCTTCCATCAGAAATTACAACGTGGCTCTGACGAGTTGACTTTCTGCACTAAATAGAAGAGTGCATTTTCTGAGATGGTAGAAAGAATTAAATAGAAAGCAAGTCGCTGAAAAATGCTAGAGTTATGATAAAACGATTAAGTTGAACTATTTGTATGAACTATTGATATATCTTCATTCACTTATTATGATCGAGAATACAGCGAAATCCGACAGCTGTTAAAAAACACCTGCCTCCTAACCTATCAAAATAGACTCATCTGAGATCGCGCATTTTTTACGTCACTCTCGTCATCTCATCAGAAACACGCCGGTTTCCAAAAATGAACGTAAAAACTCTAAAATAGATATTTGTTCCTATTGTATAACTTATAATCAATAGAATTGCATCTCTAAAGTGGTTAAAGAAATGTTGTGCGAAAGATTAGAGATAAATCAATATTTAAAATTCTTTCGTAGGCTATAAATAAAATATTGTTTTGACAAAAAAAAGGAATAATTGCTTAATTACACATTATTTCAATTGTTAAATGTGAAATCCGGTTACTCTTAATTTCTTCAATTTTTAATAAGTTTACTCTTGTTAACAATTTACTGTCTCAGCTATCTTAAACAATAACATTTAATAGTAGTCTAATAAAAAAATTAATGGATTTCATTTCGTTCTAATGTAAAAGTTAAGAATTGTTTCTCCTTTCAATTATATTTTCCTTATTAAGAGGAATGTTCTTTATGCTTTTTTTAACGAATAATAAATCAAATATATCAGAATTATTATAACAAAAGAAAGCATATTCATTTTTGGGTTACTTCCTCAATATATGAATAAATAAATAAATATATACAAAAATAAATAAATCACGATATAATTTTTGTATATTTTTACTTGATTGATATGGATATATTTTAATTGATAAAATGAAAGCGATGCATGAAAAACTGAGAACAAAAGAAAAAAATCCTAATTATGTCATGCAAAAATCTTTAAAATATATTTCATCTTTAATATTATTAACAAACAATAAAATTACTCGTAGCATAATTTATTTAAAGGTGTCACCTATGGAATAAACTTATGGATATGTGCCTACAACAATACCCCTATTTGAGAATATGATACACATTTATTTCCTTATTTACACTTCCTGCTTGTATTTTACACAAATATATAGATAACAAATAAAAAATAAGGGTAAGTATAAATTTATTCTCTCATTGTACACTAAAATAACTATTGATGGCATCTAATTTAATTTCATTGAAAAAGGGAAAAGGCACTTCTAATTACTTTCCTTAGTTGAAAGTGGACAAAGGTCTTATTTTTAGCCATATATGATTAAAAAAAGAGACGTTACAATGGCTCTAGAAAAGGTCGTTAGTGTTGGATCCCTATTTTCCTCATATTATTGACGCATGGTATGACTTAAAGGACAGTGACACATGTCAGATGTTATTGTCGCTTTGACTTTTGCAAGGGCTAAATTTGACCTGTACCACCAGAGGTGGCAAATATGTTCTGCTTTATTGAGACAGTTCTTAATATGGTATTGTCTTTCAGAATATTGAATACATGCGCTGTTGAATGCTATTGTTTTTATTCTCCACTTATACAATTATTACTTGTATTTCCCTAACTAATGATGGAACTCCCGCCTTATTATAAGGATCAATATAGTGGTTTATGTGGTACAATTCTTGTAAGGCAATATCTTAACTGTTTATTTTGATGGTGGTTCTGAATTTTTTCGAACACTTCATTGACATTTTTTTTTCTTTTCCAGTCCGTGAGAATGTGTACAAATTGGTAGTATGATTTAGCAAGAGATATGAGTTTGGAATTCTAACTGAATCACTAAAAATTTACTGTATATGTGAATTTGGTACATTAAAAATTTGGTTGTGAATCAGATCTATTAAATATCTTCCTGTAATTAATATAATAGAGTACAGTTCAGGTTATATTTTCTTAATATCATATAATCATAAAATTGCGTTAATCTAATCAATGATCAATAAAACTAAAGCTACGTTTTTTGCTAAATACAATATAGTTTGATTGAAATATTATAATATGGCAGTTTGGATTTGCAATAAAAATGAATGTGTGTGTATGTGTCTATCTGTTGGCACTCCATCTGTTGGCTAGGCCATTTGACCTAGAGGTACCAAACTTGGCACATATATACTTTGGTAGGTGAGAATATGCACCTCGGAGTGATGCTTTTAAAATTTTCATTAGATTAATTAAAAATGAAGCAAAATTCTGAAGTTTTCCTTGGTAACTTCCGAAAATATTACAAAAAGGATTTTTACATCAACTTGAAAAAAAATAAGATTGTTTCCAATAGTACCAATTTTTTGCCGAGTACTTTTTCCGATTTTTAATTCATTTTTAAAAATTATTTTAAGTATATATTCCAACAAGAATATTAAACAAATATTGAACGTTTCCCGAATAATAATATAATATAAAAATATAAGAATACTGGAAGAACACCGAAGTTATTCATAAAAATCACTATTAAAATTGTAGATATTTTTCGATTCTGTTTTATAAACCGATATCGATATTAATATGAATATATTAATATACTGCTGTTTAATATGATTAATTGGCTGTATAAAGATACAGACCAAAAATTAGGGAAATAAATAGTAATGTAAACAATGTAAGACCTCTAAAATGATATGGTTTATATATCTATTAAAATTTGAAGTTTAAAAATATTTTGCTAAAGAAGCCATTAATGCCAAATTGTATTGAATAGTTAATTCAAAATTTTAGCTGCCATTAATACCAGCAAACAAGCTGGTCGACAAAAGTTACCAGTAATTAATAATTTACACATATTTTTTTTCTCAACGCTTGCATTATTTCATTAAGCACTTGAAAGAGCACAATTTTTGAAAACATTGACTTTTCTTAATGAATAATTATGCTTAAATTTTCAAAAACAAAAATGTATCTTTAAACCACGCCAAACACTCACCATTTGAGATAAGCCATCAAAATTTTGGAAAAGTAAAAAATGGATAGTTATAAAATATTTAGCATATTGTGTTCTGATAAGGATTTTAATGGATTTTTCAAATAGTTTCATTGACTGAACAAGTTTAGAAAAGAATATCAGAAAACAAGAGCCCCAATTCATTATTTTCATCCATCGATTGGAATCCTTTCTTATTCTCTATTTTTTTTCCAGTTATCATGAAATCAATCTAATTCATGCTTCAGTGGTCTGATAAATGATGAGAGTTTCCAATTTTTCTTTTAAATTATTTGTTTGAACGCTATGATTTCAATTATTCCTTCTATTTGTACAAAAAAGTGTACAGTCTGTAGCTTTCCATAATAAATTTAGTAGCTCTTTTGTATTCTTTTGGAAACGGAAGGAAACTGAATTAAATCCAGATTCAGAGCGTTCAAAGTATTTGCATGAGGAAAACAACGATTTCAATTCCCTTATCCTTTCATTTCGAAAATGAGCGTTAATTGTAATAATTCACGAGACTCTTTCCTCGTCATTATTGCATTCTATCATCTAGTTTATTTGCCCATTCTTGTATCGAAGTTTTCGTCAATGAAATCTATTCAATGTTCTTGCGCATTGAAATGTTCGTGTAAAACATATCAAAACAATGTACCATATAAGTTATATTTTAGAATTCAATTCTCATTTCGCAAAATATTAAATAAATGAATAAATAATTTTTTCGATGTAGTTCATTTAAAAGCTAAATGCCATGTGCAGTTAGATTTGTCATGTAACTGTCACATCAATTAAGTATATTTCAGCCGATCCATTGAATGAAAATAATGAAATGATTAATTAAGCCTGATATGGATAAATTATTCTCTTCAGTACTGTAGAACATAATTTTTTTAAAGTTATCTGCAATAAAAAAAAGTTTTGTCCATCAAAATATAGGATGCTCGCAAAAAAATCTTCCCTTGGTTACAAAAAAATTATTGTAAAAAAAACTGTTATAATTTAGCGTATGGTTATTTCGATATATTATTTAGAATGTTTATAATTTTTTATAAAACCAATTATGCCAGCAAATTTCAATATGGGGATCCTTGGTAGCTCGAAGAACGTGAAAGCAGTATTCCAATTCTCGCCAAATATCGTTCAACATTTTGACTGTCACGTTAGGACACAGCATTTCTAATCTTACTTTGATGGTATAAATATTCTCTTTACCGTTGCAAACATTTTGTTTCTTACATAACAGCAAAAGGAGAAATATTTTGGGACAATATGGGTGATCATAGACGCCATTTTGATAAAAATAGACTGGAAAAATCACTATTTCTGCATTAATTGCGTCATAAATTGATCTAAAAAATAAGAGCATGATTTTCATAATCACTTTTTTTGTTATCAGCGAAAAAATTTGAGATCATCTTATATACATAAATGTGCTAAATATTTTGATTTGTGTTTTTATATGTTACAAATTATAAATACACACACATCGAAAACATACTTTCCTTTTTAATTAATTTGTAAGTGATATTTCCATCTAAGAAACCAAATATTTTATATAATCTTGTTTTTTAGTGATTCTTTTCAGTAATTTCGTCACACTTTCAATGAGAATAAAAGAAATCGTTCAATACTTCTTTTCGTGTAAATTTCATTACGGTTGGTAATCAGCTAATAATACTGTTGTTTCCAACTAAGAACAAACAATTTTAGTTCATGAAGACACAAAATCTTAAAATTAGGAGCAATTTTAATATGATAATATTTATAGGCTAACATAATCAGTAAATCACGTCATGCTTGATTAAAAAACCGTACAAAACTTTTAGGCAGATTTTTGGTCCTAAAGCTATCAAATTTGGCGGGTAATTGTTTCTTGGGTAGTAGATGCTCAATCAGAACGTATTTTTCCGAATTTTATTTACATCTTTAAATAAAAATTGATCGAGATTTTAATTCTTCCCTGTAATTCCGAAGTATATAGCACCCAAAAATTATTTGTACGTCACTTTAAAAAATTCGCTAAATTTTATTTTCAAAAAAAAATTTTCACCCATTTTTATTAATTTTTTAGAATATTATTAAGTATATTTTATAACAATATTTTAAATTATTTTAGTAACATATTTGCAGTATAATGATATTTAATATATTTTGTGTGTGGGGGGGGGGCAAGTTATATCCTCAATAATTACAAGTCTAAAAGTAATACACTCAACCAATCAGCCAAAAGCATTATCATGTTACTCGAATCTAAAATTATCCAATCGCTGTTGTTTACTTTTTATTAATAAACTTGCTGTCGATCAAGACAGAGATTTTCCATGTGAAAATCTATTAAGAAGTGTTAGAATGGATAAGAAAAGTTGCAATCTGATAAATAATTCTAATATCCTAACTGAATCTTCACTATTTAAATCTTAAAATAAGTATCTTTCATAAATGTATTTAAATTTCATTTTATTCTGAACGAAATACAACGCAACTATATTTTATTACGATAATTTCTTATTGAATATTTTTAAGTAAATCATATACGACAACTGAATTAAAATTTATCAAAATTTTGCAAAAATAGCAAAGTAATTTCGAAGTCATCGCAACTTCAAAATGATTCATATATTTTTATATATTTTTTTTTTCTTTCTCATATTCATTTTTTACTTAAAAATGAAAAAAAAATGTACAGAGTTTGTCAAATTTTATGAAAAATGCTAACTTGAATTCCGTAGTTATATATTTAAATGCCTAATTTTTTAGCCTATATTCAAATAAACAATAACCTTTGTTTTGAAATAAAATCTAAGAGTGAAGATAATAAAAACAATTCCTCAAAACTGGGTCATAGAGAAAATGAATAAATTAATAAATTCAATTATTGGTCGAAATGAAAAAAAAACAAAAAAACAATAGTGATAAATTTATCTTATCTCTTTACAATTATATCAATTGTAACATGGCTTTCAAATCCGATAAAGTCTCTAAATAGTATAAATTAGGTTATTGTTTTGAAATATTTAAAATAAAATTATTGATACTCTGAAAATATATAACGGGAGAGAAATATAGTAGTTCTTGGATTTGAAACATAGCAGGGATTAAGCATTTATTTCGTTGAAAACTTCATATCAAATTTTAATTTTTTGTTTACTAAGATAGCACATTTGTGTCTATGTAGAAAACAGAACAATAAAAAACAGGTGAACCTTTTAAGAACACATCTGCTTTAAAAGAAGCATACATAATAATAATGCAATACTGGTAAAAGAAGTTTAAAAAAAATATATGCGATTAAAAGATGATGAGGAAAATTGCCATTTATATTTTATTCATTGCCTACGTGATTTCGAGCTTCAATATTCATTGCCTACGCAATTTCGAGCTTCAATGTTCATTGTCTACGCAATTTCGAGCTTCAAAGCTCCCTAACCAATACAACATCCTGTTCTCACATCATAAAACCACCTTATTCTTGGAATGTTGGAAAATTAAAAGTTTTAAATATCCTTCTTAGATGTTGTCTTTAGTGTGTCATAAAGACAAATTGGCGAAAAAGAGATAATTTCATCAAATAGATGATATATATATTTTTTAATTTTGAGAGCCCGTTGTAACCCATAGATGCTGATTTCAAGCTAAGCAGTTGCCTAGGGGCCGCTAACCTAAGCGCAAACAACTCAATTATAAAATGTTATCTTCCTAGTTGCCAAATCTATCTATAATTATCTAAAACTCAATATGTGTGTGTGTGTGTGTGTGTGTGTGTGTGTTGGCGCTCTACAGGCCAGACCGTTTGACCTACAGCTACCAAATTTGGTGCATGTATACCTGAGGTCGGAAATGTGCACCTAGGGTCCCTTTTTTTGAATTTTTAATTAGAATTTTAATTATTAATTAAAAACTAACTTTCCCGCCAAAAATTCTTTTCATTTTCCCCACCGCCAAATGAGTAAGACTTCAGTTTCTTTTCCCCCACGCTAAAGAGGTTAGGCTTAGCAAACTTTTGGCCAATTATTTCAAGCGATTCTGTTTATTTTCTTAATGTTTTATGCATTTAAAATTAAACATTGTTAATTAATCGATATTTCAGTTTTATTCTGAAGTACTTTTGAATTATAATAACACAGAATAAAGAAAATTAAAAATTTCTAATCTGCATAGCGTTACCCCAACTGGCGTAGAAAAATTCACCCATTTGCATTACCTTAACTGGCGTTGAAAATTCACGTATTTGCGTTACCGTAACTGGCGTTGAAACTTCACGCATACGCATTGTGTTCTTATTGTTGACAACGGATTCAACGGATTTTCAACGGATTCGGACTTGATTTAAATTATTTTTAAGTCAGTTGTGTGCTTTTGTAATTAAATTGTATTTATGTTAGTTATATATTTTTTGTATAGGCTTATAGTTTTAAGTATATCGTTTTTTATTTTAACCTGTTTTCAACCGATTATTTTAAACGATTCTGTTTATTTTCTTAGTGTTTGATGCATTTAAAATTAAACATTGATAATTAATCGATCTGCTCATAATGAATCTGAGAAAATTTTGCTGACATATTCTTGAGATATTACATAAATTAAGATATATATTCTTTAGTGCCCATAAAATTTAAACGCTGAGTGACTCTGTTTTCAGTAATCTTATTATAAAAAAAATGCTTTGTTTCAGTAAAAAATATTATTATATTAATTGCAGATTCATCCTTTCCACTTTAATTTTAAGCATAAATTCTATAGGAGCTAACAGAAACTTGTTGGCCTCAAACAGCATGGAACCTAATAAACTTAATTGCATAAAATATTTAATTATTAAAATTTTAACATGCATTAAGATTGGCGAACCGGCTGGTCGGCAAAGTCGACTATATAAAGCTTATATAAAGCTCAGTGTGTGTGTGTTGGCACTCTATAGAAAAGACCATTTGATCTACAGCTACCAAATTTGGTACGTGTATACCTTGGTGGTCGGGAATGTGCACCTGGGGTCCCTTTTTTGGAAATTTTAATTATAACTTTAATTATTAATTAAAAATTAACTTTCCCGTCAAAAAAATCTTCATTTCTCCACCGCCAAATGAGTAAGGCTTCAGCATTTTTTCCCCACGCTAATGAGGCTTAGGCTTAACATTTTTCGGCCGATTATTTCAAATGATTGTTTATTTTCTTAATGTTTGATGCATTTAAAATTAAGCGTTGTTAATTAATCGATCTTTCAGATTCATTCTGAAGTACTTTTGAATTAAAATAAAACAGAATAATGGAAATTAAAATTTCGAATCTGCATAGCGTTACCCCAACTGGCGTAGAAAAATTCACGCATTTGCGTTACCATAACTGGCGTTGAAAATTCACGCATGCGCATTGTGTTCCGATTGTTTACATCTATTTTCAACGGAAGCGGACTTGTTTTAAATTATTTTTAGGTTAGTTGTATGCTTTTGTAATTAAATTGTATTTATGTTAATTTAAGTTCATCTTTTTTAAGTAATTTTTTTTACCTGTTTTCGACCGATTATTTTAAACAATTCTGTTTATTTTCTTAGTGTTTGATGCATTTAAAATTAAACATTGTTAATTAATAGACCTGCTCATGATGAATTTGAAAAAATTTTGTTGACTAATTCCTGAGATGTTACATAAATTAAGAAAGATAGTGCCCATAAGGTTTAAATGCTCAGTGACTCTGTTTTCAGTAATCATACTACAAAAAAAAAATGCTTTTTCAGGAAAAAATATTATTATATTTATTACAGTTTAATCATTTCCACTTTAATTTAAAGCATAAATTCTTCGGGAGATAACAGAAAATTAGAGAGATACAGATTACGTTATGACTGAAGGCCTTTATAATATTATGAGTGAATTGAAATTTGAAGTTTTAAAATATTTTAATGAAGAATCTATTAAAGTAGGAATTACATAAAATATTTAGTTATTAAAATTCAGATTCATTACTTCAAAAATATATTCGAAGTATGAGATTGTTAACAAAAATATGATCATATATTTCAGGCCATCATCTTAGAAATAATTAAAAATTATTTTATTTACTTATGTGTAAAATTCTCATAATGTCTTATTTCTACATCATAATTTTTTACGATCCACTTGAGATATTATATTATTTAAATAGGAAACTTTTATGTTTTAAAGAGTTATTACAGAATCCATTTGCTTGAAAATTTAATTATTTCTTTCCATTTTATTGAATTACATCGAAAGCCAAATTTATCAGCAATTGAACCCCCCCCCACACACACACACAAGAAAAGTTCATAAAAGATAGGCAATGATCGTCTCACGTAAAATTTATGTTAGTGAAAAAACACAAATTAGAACAACTTCAGAATCTGAGGAAAAAAAAATTAATATAAAAGATATGCTGCTTTTAGAGAGCCAAGGTCATTGCCTTTTTAAACGATTTCATCAGTTGATTCCAGTTATAACCACATCGAATCACTGCTAATAAACTTAAAATTAGGACGGCACCTAAGTGCACTTTCAAAGGAATGGTTTCAGGTCATTAAGACATTACTCCAGCGTTTCTCAACCTTTTAGTATTCGTGACCCTGTTTTCAATCATAATTTTCATCGCACCCCCCCTTACAATAAAATGTATACAACAATAATGAATATTGAATATTTTGGATTCTGTTTTTAAACTATTTTTAACTAACTGCCAAAACAAGAGTAAAAACGAGCCAACTTTGGTGAGAAACCACATCTTGCATTTTGGACAAGCGGGCGGTGAACAGATGAAGCGAATGAAAGTGGAGAAAATTTAAATATTATATTTAAAATGAAAGCCAAACAGGGAGATAACGTTAAAAGAATACGAAAGTAGAAAAATTCGCACTAAGTGAAAGTTAACCTAGACGGGGTGAGCTAAATTTAGAAACGAGGAATACATTTTTTAGAATAATAAAAGAAATAAAACAGAAGCATGACAAAACAAAAGTGAAAAAAATAGGAATGTTTGTGCAAGGGAATCCACACGACCGAGGCCGTCTCGAGCATGCGCGGAGTAAATGTTTTCTCATAAGAAGGAGGAAAATATTCGATACGCAAGTTTCAATTCCAGCCAGTCTCATTCGAGTCGATCCTTTTATCGCTATCGAATCAATTGTGAATTTATATGTTATATATGTTTTCGTGTTAATTGTAATTCACCATATTAAATATTCACGGCAGTAGACTTATGCAGACTCGTGAATAAATTTTTAAGCGGAAGAAAGCAAGCATTAGACGATAGTCAAGCATCAACAAGTACACAGACGAGCGTGGTTCCGAAAATAAAATCAAGAAAATATTCTCAAGAATATTTAAATTATGGGTTTACCAGTCCTGAAGTAAATAAAGAAAGGCCCTCTGTGTATCATTTGTTCAAAAATGTTGGCAGCAAACAGCATGGAACCTAATAAACTTAAACGACATTCGGAAACGCTTCATAGTGAGTACGTCAACAAACCCAGAGAATTCTTCGAATTAAAATCATATAACAAGCAAAAATCATTTTCTAAAGAAATTTTTTGTCTGTGAATAAAAAAAGCTTTAATTGCATCTTACAAAGTTCATATAAAATAGCCAGATGTAAAAAAACCTCACACCATTGATGAAGAGCTTATTTTGCCAGCAGCAATTGAGATTGTAGAAACTATGTTTGGAGATAATTTTTCAAAAGAATTGCAGTCCATACCGCTTTCAAATGATACTGTTGCCCGTCGAATACAGTGTCAGCTTTTCTCGAAGTTGTGTGACAAATTGTTTTCAATACAGCTTGACGAAGCAATAGATAGTAATAAAGATGCTCATTTAATTGCCATGTTCGAATTTGTGGTAATATGTCAGTAGTATAACTACTTTTCTGCAAACCAATAGAACTCAAAGCATCAGCACTCGCATTATTTGCTATTTTAAATGATTTTTTGAACGAGGCAAACATAGAATGGAAAAATTGCGTCGGAATATGCACCGATGTTGCTCGTTCAATGTCCGAAAGATTCCAAGATATACATACAAGCACTTTTAAAACGAGTTTTAAAGATGTCAATGTTTACAGAAGATAATAATCAAGATAAATTCATATTTAT
This sequence comes from Argiope aurantia, assembly GCA_026543865.1. Taxonomy (NCBI): domain Eukaryota; kingdom Metazoa; phylum Arthropoda; class Arachnida; order Araneae; family Araneidae; genus Argiope; species Argiope aurantia. The sequence continues at coordinate 17,111 of JAPMOR010081792.1, forward strand.
CATTATTATTATTTGCTATTACCAATATAGTTTGGAAACAAAATTATTCGTTTTAAGTTGTTTTAAAATATTAATTTCATAAATCTATTTGTGGCATTTTAGTAAATTTTATCATTACTGATTCGAAATTACAGTGAGGATTTATGGGACCAATTCATTTCATGTGAGTTTAGTGCAAACTGACAAGCCATTTTAAAATATTTCAATAATGGATTTAAAAAATGATAATATAATGAATTATTTTCTATTATTAGCCAGATTTATTAAGACTGATCTAAAACTTTGATAACCAGCAGTTAAAAATTACATATTCTTTTTGTTTTATATTTCTCTAAGTAATTGATTTGTTCAAAATCCATTAATGGAAACAATTGTCATATGGTCAAAAATATGATCATTAAAATGAAGTCCCTTTGTTATAAATACATAAAATGTGAACGATGAATGCAAGCAAAGATTGAAAACGTATTATTTTTATTGCATCGCTCGATTTCAGCTGTTTAATTCAACGCGAATAAAATTGAATGATGAAAATTGTTCCGAGACAATGTCATTTTTTATGGTATATTGGAATAATAATACATTAAAAAGCCATTCTATTTGAGTTTATATTGTTGAATATATTGCTTGGAGTCGAAAATTGTTCCATTCTTTTTTCATGCTTGACAATTCAAAATAATTCGAAAGGCAGTTGGCCTAAATATTAAAAAAGAATGGTGTTTTCATTATATTGTTTACCAATGCCATTTTCTTCATCTTTGCAAAATGTTTACGGCACTTAAAAATAAATGATTTAGAATTTTGCTCAGATTTTTCACTTGCTAAAATGAAATACATTAAATTTCTTTGGAAAAGATTTTTTAAGAGGGGCGAAGTTTGAAGAGCAGTTTGTAAATATTTTTAGTCGTTTTATTCATAAGTTAAGGGATAGCTTATTCCTTTATATACAGCGAAAAAGCATGCAAAATTGAATATAAAAAAGTATTATTAGATTAAACTATTTTAAACATTTATTATTGTCAGCGAATGAAGACAGATGTTTTAGTACTCTGAAAATTAGTACTTTGAAATAAATCTATTTTAGTACTCTAGATTTATTTCAGAGTACTATTTATTTTGCTATTTGATGTCTTATAAAAACAATTAAATGACTAATGAGAAATTTTTTCAGCTTTATGATTTTGCCATAAAAAAAATACAATCTGAAAATACTTAGATTTGGAGTTTTAGAATTCTAAAATGAATGAGATGAATAATATTTAAATATTTTAATAAATATATTCTCATAATATTTTAATAAACAAATAAATTTACATGCACATAAAAAAGCAGACTAAGCTTCAACAATGAATGACTAGAAATAGATTCAGAGTAGCAAAATAAATTGATTAAATTTCTTTTTGTTCGTTTATTTTATGTAATTAACGTTTCTTACAAAGAAAACATTTTAATGTCTGTTTATTTCCTACTGCTTTAATAAAAATATCTGGATAAAAGTACTATCTTAGTCAATAATCGGTGTTCCGTCTTACAGACGCTTTTTTCCGTTTCCAGCTGTGGTTGCCATGGCAACCAGTGCATGCGCAGCTTTTCTAGAACTTCCAGCTTTTTAAATTTTTTTTAATGTTTAGCTATACAGATTTGTAATGTCTAATTATGGATGTAACGTTAAATACCTTTATGTTTGTGTGAATTTTCGTGTTCGTCAATAAATGTCATTCTATCTGTAATAATATGTTTCATTATTGAGAATTAGAAAATTGATTTTAGATGTTAGATGATAGATAATTAAAACCATTGAAAAACATAATAGATTTAGAATAGCCGATTGCTCTTAGAATTAGTTGTTGAAAGATTTGGCGCCATAGACATCAACAATTGGTTTTGGCGGAAAGATAAGAATATCTACTATGCTTTTAAATGTGCTATATTATTGAAGGCATATATTTACACATTTTAATATCAAAATAACTGTTAAATGATTTTGACTGCTATTTTAGATTGGCAAATCATATTAACCTATAAATAATAATTTTGATCAAAACCAAAAACTACAAGAATTGACTCTGACAAGAGAAGTTTACTTATAAGAACTACTGAAGATAATAACTGCAGATTAATTGAGAGTTTGTAAACTTCTTTCTTTCTTGGAAAAGTGCATATATATATATATATATATTAATTCTAATTTTTAATAAGCTCATTTTGAAAAAGTAAGAAATAATTTGTAAGTTATTTCTCTTGAGTAAAATACTATTAGAGAAATGTAATGATTAAGTGTTGTTAAACCTATTTTACATTTTTATTCCTGTAAAACGTTCAACTAATATTTAACAATACGTTAACTAGTGCAGAAAATTATTTAAAAATATTTAAATAGTATAGTTTGAACATCGTAAGTGTACCGGCACGCATGTAACGCATTGTGTTGTTTTGTTTTACGCTTTAATTGCTGTGCTATGTTCCTCATTGAATCACTAACCTTGGCATAGTTTTTTTTTCTCCTACGCTACTTTAGAAAATTTGATCAATAACTTCAAAGTTTTGAGACATCCAATTTGAACACCCTTTTAGATAGTATCACCTGTTCGCTGACCGACGAGGCGTGAAATCGATTAGATTCTCATTATAAGAGAAACCTCCACACTTTTATGAGATATTTGTATTATGAAGCCTCTATGAAAAGAAATGTAATTTTTTCTTTTTCTTCCAGTCTATTGATAAATATTGCAGGTTGTCTTTTGATATGTTCTATTTGACCTTAAGTGGAATAATAAACTTGGGCTTACAGGTATAATGAAAAATAAGTCAAGGTAATGTAATTCAAAATTAACTCTTGATAATAATTATTCAATGTTATTGTTTCGTATAGAACAAACTATTTGTTCCGACTGAGAAGTCGAAGATTTTTTAAAATTATTTTATCAGCTGACTCGTTAAATGCTCATACCATTAAAACTCCTAAGCTTGTCTCGTAAAATATTTAAATCAATTATTTAATAATTAATAAAAGAATAGTATTTTCAAATGTTAATGCAATTGTTTTATATGATCTTAAAAAAAGCACTAAAAGATATAATTGAACAGAGAATCAAATTCAATGGCTAAGAATCAAATTTAATTTTATTTATTGAACTGTTTTTGTTTTTCAAAAATATATTTCGAAATGAAAGAAAAAAATTTTACAGAAAAAGGTAATTTTTAAAATTTCAAATTTGATTATAACTTAAATATATTTTAAATGAAAAGAAAAAACCTTTGCAGAAAAAAGAAATTTTTAAAATTTCAAATTTGATTACAACTTAAATATATTTAGAAATGAAAGAAAAAACCCTTTGCAGAAAAATGTAATTTTTAAAATTTAAAATTTGATTATAACTTAATTATATTTAGAAATGAACAAAAAACCTTTGCAGAAAAATGTAATTTTTAAAATTTAAAATTTGATTATAACTTAAATATATTTAGTTTTTAAAATTTAAAATTTGATTATAATTTAAATATGTTTAGAAATGAAAGGAGAAACCTTTGCAGAAAAATGTAATGCATAAAATTTAAAAATTGATATAACTTAAATATATTTAGATATAAAAGGAAAAAACCTTTGCAGAAAAATGTAATGCATAAAATTTAAAATTTGATTATAACTTGTGCCATTTTTGAAATTGCTTTAAATATTATCTTTTGGTAAAATTATTATGGAAAATATTTTCTTATATTTTTTTAAGAATTTTTAATTCAATGTGCAAAATAATCCAGTACAAAGAATTTTTAGGAACAAAGTCGTGCTATACATGACAAATGAGCGAATTTAAAAGTTAAAGCATGCTATCAAATTTAGATTGTACCAACAAATTGTGTCCACATAAATGAAAATAATTTATTAAATGATTAATGCAATTATCTTCACCTGTAATTGCAATGATAAATTGCAAAAAGTAGTACTACGAATTCCATCATATTGCTACGAAATTGAAGGAAATACGATATATAGATAAATCTACTAAAAGAAATGAGGATAAATGATAAGTGTGCCTTGTATATTCAGAGAATAATAACTTTTAACAAGAAATGAAATAAGGTTCTAAAATGGTGGTGACTAGAGCTTCTAACCAAAGTCTTATTTCTTACTAAGTAGCTTGCTTCTAAAGCATCTGGATTGGGAGAGCAACGCAATCGATTTTTTTTAATCGACGCAGAGTGATTAAAAAAACACACCTTATTTTCCTAATAGTAACCAAATAAGTTAAGTTGGTATAAAAAAATACAAATTTTGTGATTGATAAAGTATTAAAATAACAATTTATTAAGTATAATTGGTAAGATTCCTCTACATTTCACTATTTTTTTCACGGGGGTATTTGAATATTTATAAAGCCGAGGGTAGTATTGTATAGAAACATAAGGATTATTAAGATTTTCATAGCCAAAAATAAATGTATATTTACTTACTGCTTTTATTCATTTATAAAAAATATAATGCATCTGTTTTACTTAGTCTGTAATGCGAGCATAGCTTTTGATATCGCATTCTTTCAAGGCCACATAATATTATAATTTGTTTTATAAAAAGTTCAAAAGGATTTTTACAAAAATCAGAGGACAGAAATTATTAATGCAATGCGTTAAAAATGATTCAGATTATGCAACGGTTAGAATCTTCTTTCCAAGACCATCCATAGATGTACAAGCCTTGCACATCAGACTATCAGTTTATCATTTGTTGTTGTTATAATTCTTTTCTGTAAGGCTAGCTCTGTGATTGATCAATTTTTTTAATTACTAAGTCCATCCTAAAATAGACCTCTGATAGTTCGCCGGCATGACAAATTTATTAGAGAGTATGTGAGAAAATTTTGGAGAGACCATTACCACTGTATTAAAATTCATCTGAAATAAATTTTTAACGATTTCCATATTTTCCATTTTTGACACATAGCCACTGGAAAAAGAATTTTTTGCCCATAAACATGTATTCGTATTACAGCATTTTAACTCATTAAATTGTATTATATCAAAAGAAAAGTAATGTTCAGCATATCCTTCATTATATAATCTGGTTCCTGGTGTCGGTTCCTGGAACATAAAATCCGTGATACCTTTTAATACTTCATATTGAATAATAATTTGTTTCATCAGTTCCAGTTCCTTTTCAAGAAAAGTAAGTCTGTGGGAAATAGAGTACGCAGAAGGCAGTCTGTCACAGATCGCTTGTCGTCAAAAAACCGCTCTTTCTTCGCGAAAATTAAGAAGACGGAAGGCAATTCGCGTTTCGCTTAGAGCGCTATTTTCATTGTAGTTTTGCCATTTGCCTGCTCATTCGCGAGTAGGAACACTGGGGCATGAACGGAAGTCACCCGGAACCAGGCGCTATACAACACCTATGTTCCCAGACTGATGGGTAGATAACAGGGGGAAAAAAAAGAATGTCCGTAACAGATTTTGCATATCTGCTTTATTTTCACATCATTATGCAATTCGCCTTTTGTCGTGCTGAAAGTTAAGGTGATTTTGCCGTTTACAGGTAGCCAACTATGAATTTATTAAATGCCAATATTTCTCTTAAATGCAATCTATCCATAAAAATTTTTGGAGCAGCTAAATACCGCTTCTCAATTTATACGCAGAAATTAAATCATACAAAGACATTATAGTCCAATCTAGAAATTATATATAATGCACAAACACCTCAAATATTCTATGGATTCTAAATTTAATCGGAAAGGCAAAAGGCAAATTAACAGCATGCCGTGATTTCTCAGAAACAAAGGCATATAAAAAGATCTGAATGTCGCAACCTTGCAAGACTTCCAAAGGAAACTCTCAACACGCTTCTTTGAAAAAATCGTCAAAAAAGATAATATCGCATTCAAAGAAATTGATGAATACGATCGATCACTTCCAAAGAAGGCTAAGCGACTTCGACATCTCCTACATGTCTAGGATATAGCCACAGATTTTCCACCGAGTAACTCTGGACCTAATTTGCCGAAATTCATTCATGTATTTTTTTTTCTTTTCCTCATTTTATATTAATTTTCTTTTCTTTCGATTTATTAATTAACTAGCCGCCTTTGGCGACCAGCTGGTTCGCCAGTATTACCGCTCGCTACAATTTTCAATTAAATATTTTGAGTTAATAATAGATTCTCAAACAAAACATTTTTAATCTTCAAATTTTGATAGTCATACCAAACTTATAATGTTGTTTAGATAGTTTCGTTCAATTCACTATATGTATTTTGCTAATTTGTTGTCATTTCCGGTAAAACTTCAACTTTAATTTAAAGTGGAAATGATGAAATTGCAATTATTATAAAGATATTTTTAATAAAACCAAGCGTTTTATTTTATTTATCATCTTTATTGTTATTTATTTATTATTATTATTTTTGAATATGAGTATTGCAAACAGAATCACTCGGTATTTAAGTCTTATGTGAACTACAAAATATTTTTCATAATTTATGTAATATCTCAAAGAATAATTCATCAAAAATTTCTCAGATTCAGCATAAAATTCAGTTTTTAGTTTTGCTTTAAAAAGGATTGAAATGAAATCAATAATAATATTTTGTTTCGACCTATAAATATATTAAAAAAATTATGAAGTCTAAATTGAATGCAGTAAGATATCATATTCTGAGAAATATTCTGGACACACCAAATTTTAAATAAATGAATGAATGTTTCTATTTTACACGATCAACTAAGATTTATTTATGAAGTTTTGAATGTTAAAAATTTAGAAAGACTCAACATTTTCATAATCTTAGGCCAATTAATCTTGAGAAATCTGCTCGCTGATTGGCGTATTTTCTTTCAAACGATCGATGGAAAATTTAAAATTATCCTTTTTTTATTGAATAGTGATATTCAAATTTTCATAAATCAGTCAGTTTAAGTGATTGATTTAGTTGATCGGAAATTAACTCTTTTTATTCAAAATATTAGTGTTTCAAGAACATTTTGTTAATCGTGATTTCCACAGCAGAAGCTGTATGTAAAATTAAAAATTCGTTATTTATTTGAGCATTTATTGAATCAAGTTACATAAAATATAATCATTTTCCATTTAGACCATTTTAGCAGATCTGTGTCTTACTAAAGGTTTACAAATTAGCTGTGTGGCCCTGATTTGAATGGATATCCTGCTCATATTAAACAAAACTTGTCTTAAAATAAAACTGATTTATTGGATTAGTAATATAGAGAGTGTAAAAGATCATAAAATAATTTTTTCTTGAATTTATTTTTTAGAAAAAATAATATTTCATATTTGTTTCATTTCCTACAGACACGTGCCGAAAATTATATTTTTGCAGATTTCATTTCCAAAAAGATTTAATTTATTTTTAATTGCAGCTTTAATCAATGTGATGGCAATACTTTGAAAAAAGCTCATTTTTTCCCATGAATGCGAAACGTGCTTAATCCTCATTTTTATTTTTGACGAAAAAAATTATTTAAAAACATAGTTAAAATATTTATTTAAAAATTCATTAAAAATAGAAATTTAATTTTAAGATTAAAACATTGGTATCATTTAAAAGATAAAGTTTTGATCTTTAACTTCATGTAAAAATCTTTTTTGTGCGGTAATATTTTTGGAAATTATAGCAGAAACACGTCAAAATTTCGCTTAATTTTTAAATAAATAAAATTCTAATTAAATATTAGAAAAAATAACCCCCAGGCGCACATTCCTGGCCTCCAAGATATACACGTGCCAAATTTGGTAGCTGTAGGTTGAATGGTCTGGGCTGTAGAGGGCCAACACACACACACATTGAGCTTTATTATAAGTATAGATTTAATAAGTAAATTATATACAAATAAAGTTATTTGCATCTAATAAGTAAATCTCAAATTAATCTTGCACAACCACTTTCTAAGTAATCTCCTTGCCATGCCATTACTTTATTCAACTTATGTCCGAAGGTTAAGAACCTTGTTTTCAAACACTCCGTGACACTAATCTCAAATTGGCTGCACATTCCCAAAAGAGAAGGTGTCATCTCATTAGATAATATATATAGTTTTTGTTTTATTTTAAAGATTCGAACTGCTAGTCTGAAACATAGCAACATGATAATGTCCTAGTTTTGATTCGCTTTCTTTATTTTCGTGCGCGAAGTTATAAAAGGAGAAAATATTGTTCCGTCAAAAAATTTGAATTTGAGATTTTGAAGAATCTTGACGCTTCAGATCATCCTGCATATATACATTCGCAAAGAAAATGAAATAAAAAAAAAACATTAATCTAAACTAAATTATTTGACATGTTAAAAAATTTGCTAAAATATGGAACTAAAAAGGTTATTTTATTAAAAGAAGGGAAGAATTTTATTTTATTAAAGAAGAAAATTATAATGTGCACTGCCTGGAGCCGCAAAATAATTAAATCCTCTATTGTTCTCATGTTTCCTAATGCATTTAAAACTATAGCACGAAAGAAAAGTGTTGGTCTAATGAGACAGTAAATAAAAACTAAATCGTTAGGAACTTCTAAGTAAATCTAGGCAGATACCGTAAGTGCAAAATCATGAATGGACAAACATTAAAGCATTGTAATCGAGTCACCTTAGAATATGAACCAAAACGCTACAAACACAATAATGTGTTACCACGCGAAAACCTTACTTCATCCAAAAGTGCTAAAAATTAAGTGTGCCAAAAATATCCTAAACTTACAAAAGAAAAAAAAGATTAACAATCGAAACTTCTGAATAATTTCGGCTACGCTAAAACGCATGCAAGCGTCTCTGATGAAAGATCTTTAACAGCTGTACAAGTTAAAAATAAAAGTTTTTTTTTTTCCTTACTAGAAAGTATTCTTTGAATTTATGACAGAAACAGTTCTTTAGTGAAACAAAATATTGTATAGTATTTTTTCTTTTTGTTCTTTTTAAGAAAAAATCTAGAAAATAAGAAAATAAAATTGTTAATCCATTATTTAATTTTGCTTTTGCTTCAAATGGTTCCATGTATTATTGGAATGAATATATTTTTCTATTAAATATAATAGAAATAATGACGAAATTTTATTTTTGAATTTTTACTGATTGAAACTGCAGGTATTATGATATATATATATATATATCTTGATGTTAATCAGATATATAGATAGTAATATCAAAATTGAACTTAACGAGTTGATATGGAATATTTGCTATATGACATGACACTCACCTAAAATGTGAAATTGCCCATATAATCAATCTAACTGCTAGTTGTCTGACGATGAGATTTGTCATCTCGCCTTTTTTCCTCCTACCGTATTCGCAATGGATCTCAGAATGATATTGGCCAGAGGCATTCGACCTGTACCATATAAACAAGAGTGTGTCTTAAATAAATAAACATACTGTTTTGGAAGTTTGACCTACCGAGGATGTTTGATCGATTTTACATTCGCCTGGTCCATTTACATGAATATTACATAAAATCGCGTTTTGGACCTTCTGTACACAAAATTTTTGTCTCAAGCAGCATGATTTAATATTTTCCGTCGTTTAAAACATTTTTTCCAAGTGGAAATATATAGTTATTTCAAAAACTTTTGTAATTAGTTGTTGAGTCACGATTAGAAAGTTCACCCTGTATATTTATTAGAAAAACGGAATTAATACTTCTAACTGAAATTCATATCTGGTACAGTATCTTACAATACAACTTCAATCTTTCCGTTTTGACAAAAATGAAAATTTTCATTTTTCGAATATTTAATACTTTTTAATTTTCATATCTTAATATACTTTACATATTGAGTCTTATCAAGCAGATCAGTAAATTTATTAACCCTTTTCACCCCCCCCCGCCCCCGCCTCCAAAAAATGGCTCAGACAACTAAAAACATTTCTCAAATAAAACCGTGATTAAACACGAAAAGAAAATCATCTGGTTAGGGTTTAAATAAAATTTAAAAAAAAAACGCAATTTTGTTTTGGAAATTTTGGCAGGCCTTATTCATTAATTTAAAAAACTCTAAATGTTATATATTTATTTTATACTCTCTATATTCTTTTCAGAATTCCAGTTAAGTAAATTAAACCGAAATTGCCAATTATGAAACTCTTCAAATCTGAGAAATCGAGAATTCTTCATACAGCAGTCGAAATTTTAAATGCGGAAATGAAGCTTTAGTCTTCAGTCTGAATATACAACATATACATTGAAAACAGTGTGATCATCACCACTTCAAAGAAGTCCAAAACACAAATTTCGCTGCAAACATAATAAGACCACGAGTTTCATGTTTAGAAGAAGAAAATAATCTCTCGACTTCCGCCATCATGAATAGAAGAAGAAAGGAAATCCTATTGTAATTATCTTGTGTAATTAGCTTTGTATTTAGAATAACCCTGGAGTGTCAATTTTGATTCGGGCTGGTTTTTCCCCCTTCCATTTTGCGGATAAAAAAAAAAAAAAAAAAACCTAAGACATTCAGTGCTGTGATTAGAAAAAGACTTTAAAGAGGTATATGCATTCTTACAAAAATAATCTTATCACTTTTTTGTCTATCATTTTCAATCTCATCTTACAGGCATCAGGCAGTGTTTAAAATAATATACATAATACATATTTTTTTGCACTTTCATCTCCATCTAATGGACAGGTGCATAAGTAAAATTAACATAGCAAATGATTTTTGAATAGTCTTGTCATTTAAGCCAGATGTGCAACTAATAATTCGCGAAATCGAATTAATTATATCAAATTTAATACTATAGTATCCTTAATTATGCGTTAAAGGTGGTTATTTTTGTTACTCCATTGCTTTATTTTGATTAGATTTGTAATTAATTCCCATGCTATAAGAAACTAAAGTTGCTTCGATTTTTAAGCAAACGATAAAATAAATGTTTCGTCTGATACTGAAAATATATAATTTTACGTTTCTAAAAATAATTTTTAATATTTTATTTAATATATTTATATTTCTTTTTCTATTTAATATATTTATCTCTCTTTTTTATTTAATATATTTATCTCTCTTTTTTTATTTAATATATTTATCTCTCTTTTTTTATTTAGTATATTTATACTTTCATTAAAAAAACAATAACTGTATAATTTTCTGTATTTTGTTTAGGTTAAACAAGAAATGAATCTATTTCAAGAAACAAAAATAAAATATTGAAATGAATACTCCGATTGATATTCTGTCAATATGTATACAATTTATTTGTTGATAAACCAGAGCAGTTCGTTGTTTGATTGACTGAAGGCGCATTCCAAAGGCTTAGCGAATAAATTTTATATTCATCGTTTGAAACAGCAAATAAAATGAACAATTTTACTGGATATTTAATGAAAGAAACAGTAAATATGTATACAAACTAAAATAAATACTAGGAAATAAACACAATAATGAAGCTTATTAATAAATATGATTAGATTAAGACTGCTTAACTAATAAAATCTGAAGGAAGAGACAAATCAGCATAGTTTTTTTTTCAGTATTCTATGTACTATATAAAATATACACATATTAAAATTATAAAAATTATTCAGCAGAATTAATTAAACATTTGAAATTCATAGTTCCAAACAGTTTGTCAATTAAATCGTTTGATTCAAGAAAATCAGTCCTGCTAATTAAAAGCAAAATTATTGCTATGGATAATCAAAACAGTTTGTGTAACCGAATGAAGATACAGGACTTTGTTTTAACAACTTTTTCTGTCTTTTATAGTGCTAAGTTGCGGTTATCCAGGCTCTCCAGCTCATTCCAGTGTAACTTTCAACACAGAAACAGTACAGACTGGAACTGTCGCCACCTATAGGTGCGAACCAGGTTTCGACTTGCTAGGCCCCATCAGAAGGCTCTGCGTCGAAAATGGAACATGGATTCCTATAGGAATCCCCGTATGTGGTAAGTGCTCCTTGTTTCGTTATATTTCACACTCCCATCTGATTAATTTATTTAAAAAGTTGTTAGAAATTTTGGGAGATATTATAATTTTTGTGAGGATGTCAATAATTGGATATTTATTTACAAACAATGTATGCATCCAATAAATGTAAAGAAAAAACAATGCTCACAAAAATACAAAATCTTAAGTGATATATTTCCGGACAGTAGCTTAAATAATCATAAACTTGGCTACTCCGAACCACCACTAAGCCATACAGATTAAATTTGACTGACCGGACCGCCGCAACAGCATTGGTGGGAACTAAAGTTGAGTCTTGAGGACTATCACCGACCACGGTACAACCCGACCTGTGGGAAGCACATCCCGTCTTCGGCAGGCAGCCGACCCCCCCCCCCTGATTTCTGTACCCACTTGAGTGGCGAAAACAAACACTATACCGAAAGCTTCCCATACTTATTTCTGAGGTGCTCCCTGGTGGGAACAGTAGTTTATATAAGATTTTTTTTTTTTTTTTACCATAGAACTAATTTCTTTTTCTCTGACGTACAAGCACTAATATAATCGTCATTCTAATATTTTAAGTAATTGTTTCTAATACTTTTACTTTAATATTTCTACCACCTCTTTAGCTTCTATAATGTATATTCATAAAAATTCATTACATGTACATGACGGTTGTTGAATAAAAATGCTTGGCATTTTAAAAAAGCATTTTAATGAAACTTGACAGTACGCGACTACTATTCTATTTTTGCATCACTAACTTAAAAAAACAAATAACATAATAAATCAGAAATCTATCTTTTAAAAATTTTTATAATTTGCTGCCATAGTTTCTCTAATAAGTATCAGTAGTATCACTGTCACAATTTTCCAAATTCGAAAAATCTATCGAAATAACCTATTTCCCCACAACTACTATTTTTGTATTATTATTCAGAGGCAAGTAAATTATTCTCATAGTAAGAATTCTATTTAAAAGTGCATTATTTCACTCGTTTCCATATGATATGAAATTCTTGCTCCTGAAATTTCAAATTCTTACCATCAGTTTTTCTTCAGAATACTTTCAAAAGAGATATTTCTTTTCAACTGGTATGAGGAAATTTTTAATAATTCATTGATTTTCATATTAAATTGGAAGTTAAATTTTTTTTTCTCTTAAAGACTTCTTAAAAATATTACATTCGACACCAGCTCTGAAGAATAACAGTATTTCGTGATGAACATTTTCTTTGTGAATGGAAAATTTCTGCCGTAAGTTCATCGCTCATTTCCAAGGCCTTAACTGAAAGAAGGGGAGTGGAGGTGGAGGGACATAAATTTTGATTGAATTCTGTTTTGCTGACTGCAGGAGTCGATGAAATTAAATACGTGATTCATCAACATAGATGCCATTATCCATTAGCATTCATCCATCGATAAAAAAAATTATATTTATTTTTATCAACAAGTAATAAACATGAAATATAAAAAAAGTATTAATAAGTAAAATAATAATGTCGACTTAAAATCTTGAATTATTTATTATGGAATTAATTATTATGAAATATGTTTATTATTAAAATGTAGTTAATTCTCATAAGACATATGATTAATTTTAATGAAAATATTTCATGTTGACAACAAAAAAATAACGTACTTCAAATTTTTATCGTTCATTTTTAATCAGACAAAGGTAAACTATAAGATTTTACCATTGAAATACTGTAAGCGAAATAAACATTTATCCCTATTTGAGACCCATTTAAAAAGACTTTTATAAGAAATAGAATTTTAATTTATACCCATTATATTGAAATTTTAGCGAAATCTGGAATGGTTTTATAAATAATTTAGTGTTATTTGGTTGTATTTTCTTAATTAAAACTAAATTAAACTGTTGAAACACAAAGCACTCTAGTCTACAAACATTGACAAGTGTTAATATTCAAAATTTTCATTGCGTTTGTCTATATCAATTTATTTTCAGTTTTAAATCAACAGCCAAAAAAAAAATCATTTTGCTTCCAAGACTCTTAATCTCAAATTTTATCCCAATTCCCTGTTAATAAGTATATCTACTGCAAAGGCAACATAATTACATTTTGTTTTCAGTTGCAATAAAGATTTAAAAAAAACCCTTTAGATCTTTCGTACATTTGAAGGTCTTTTCATGAAAAACACTTTCTGTGCAGACTTTTTAAAATGAAAACTTCTATTTGCAGTTCTCACTTTTATTTTTTAACAATGGGGACTTTGTCATGCAGATTACTATGTTACAGTCAGGTTTCTGAAATGAATGTCTTTGAACTTCAAAGAACAATCATTTTGAGTTTTCTTTCCTTGGCTTTTTGCTCTATTTGTGAAACTGTTTTAATCTAAATATAAAAGGTGTCCCAAAAAAGTGGAACAAGCGCTTATTTTCCTAACTATTGCACTTTAGTACACACTTCCAATGACAAAATGTCATTAAATAAGGCAGTAATTATATGAAAAACACTGATTTCTGTGGGTACTGACAAAAAAAATTTAATACATTTTTACAGCCCACCTTAAGTGTAAAGTGTCAAATAATAGAATGTTTCTCTTATATTCATCTATGCTAACACAGAGTTTCATGCTTCTATTTACCAAATTTGCAGAATTTTTATTTTCAAATTTAGAAATTCTATTTTTATTATAAATTTATATGGAAATATTTATTCTTGGAATCCAAAGTTATTTAAAGCAGAAAAACTATCATATTTAAATATTTGTCAATTAATCCATCATTCAATCATCATGACTTGAAGGAAATATTCTAATTGAACTTACTGTTATTCAGTTTTACTTGTCAATAATAGTAACTTCGATTTAATAAAGAAGTTAAGAGAAACTTAAGAAATTGAACATTTAAGATATCTCAAAGAAATAGAGCAATTCCGAACAAAAAAAAAAAATTCTTTGCTTTCAATTGCGAGTCTAAAAATGACTTAAGTGCAATATTTAAGGAAGTAAACGCCTGGTTCCATGTTTTTTAAACACTCTATATAATAGAAAATATGTAGATCATTTAAACATTGTATATTGAGTAACAATCTATAGAAATTAAGGCAAGCTTTTCTCGTAGTATAGCACTTATTCTTAATATCATCCAGAAAAACAACTTAAGTAATTATATATATATACCAAGAACAAAAGGATTAAGGATTAAATTCAATGTGCACAATATCTGCTTGTATTTTTAGTTACCATACATACAACACCCGATTTCTGACCATATGTTTGCTAATTATACGTATATAGATTAAATTTGTGTTTTTTTATTTAATTTTTACAGCACATATGAATGAAAATATTGCTTAAATATATAAATTCGTCATATATATAAGTTCTGATTAATAGTATGAAAGGAATTCGGTCGTTGTTAATGATGCATAATATAAATTAATTTTTTTAATTGATTTAATCATTTTAGTTATTTTTGCTGCTCTGAATAAATAATTTACATATATTTGTTCTCCTGTCTCTGCTTTATTACGATTATAGAAGTCGATCAGATCCTTTAATTGCCATTTCAAATCTTGATATTTTAATTCTTTTTGGCTGGAACCGTCACTTTTTCTTTAAATAATTTACCTTTGTAGCTGCTCATATCTTAGAAATATCAAGAACTCTAAATTAAGAAGCAATAACTTAAAAAGTTACATGAGAATGTCTTTTTTGGGGGAGGGGGAGGGGATAATTTTTAGAACAATTTCTAAAAGGACTTAGTTTATTTCTGCTTCAACAAAATATTTCATTTAATATTTCTTTTACTTATTCTGTAATTTAATTGTAATAGAAAAAAAGGAAATGTGGATAACAGTTTATAAAATTATATGATTGCAATAGTTTTTTCCTTCTGATTCGATTATTATAGTGCTTGATCTTCTTTAAGGATGTTATCGGAACATACTTATATTTAAAAAATTGCCAGTAATCAGTTGGCAGTGTTTTTCTATACTTGATTAAAAACAGGGCATAATAATTCAAAAGATAACCAAGGTTAATTCCTGCCATGAAATAACCCAATAATCTTATTGAAATTTTTGTTAGTATCCAATAATAATTGATCCGGCTTTAAAGAAAGTTTGACAATGGTTTCTTTCAGTTATCGGCGAATTATGTTATTAATCGGATTAGTACAGTTCCTTCTTATAGTGGCCTTCATTTACATATTATGACCACGTAGAGGCAGAGATTGTTCCGTAATTCAGAATTTTTATTGGGCGACCTTCTGAGACTTTTCTTTGTCGAATTATTTCGTTGAACTTATTCATTGCAAACCCTAACCCATTTCCCGAGTTTTCTGAAAGGAGGCCGTTCATTGTGAAGATCATCATTGTTATTATAATAATTTCCGTTTGACTACGAAAAGAGAAATAATACACACCAGGTGAAATCTCGAATCGCCCTAGTCAAAAAGTCGGACCGTATTTCTTTTCACGAAGAACTCTGCCACCTGCAGTAGAGCATGATATTAAAAAGAACATGGAAAAGGACAACAAAACTGTCTTTCGAAACCATGTCAGTAGGAGAATTGCACTGCTCTCTCTCTCTCCCTCCCTCCCTCCCTCCCTCCCTGGCGGAAGGGTCAAAGGCCTGTCACTTTTGGTCACGTGGCGACATTGTACCGTTTAGTCTTACCTCCTGGACAACATTTTTCACAGCAGGAACTTAGTACTTTGAAGTCCCACACAAAGACATTAAAAGTCATTTTCTTGTGTTGGGGAAGCAAATTAATTAATTGTCCTTTTGTATTTAAGATACTATGCTTCGGCGGTTTCCATTAAAAACATAGAGGAAGTTTAGAGATACAAAAGAATACCTTGTTCTACATTGGTCTTAACTTATTTTTTTCTTTAGCAGTTTTGTTCGTCATACACTAGGTTAAACAGACATTTATTTATTGAAAAGTTCAGTTGTCAAAGTGAAAGTTAATTGTGATACGTCTTATTTAAAAAAAATGTAGTAATTATTTATAAATTTTAAATTTCGGCCAAAAATTAACTGTATGTCATTTATTTATAATGTAAAAAAGGAAAGAGGAAGCTTTTATGAATAGTAAATATTCTATAAAAAAATTTTGTGAATTATTTTTATATAGAAGAAACGGAAGTTTGTATTTTCAACACATATTTCCTTTTAAGTTAAATGCGAATATTTGTTCTGCTATTTAAACACGAAAATTTAAATTATTCCTTAATTCATTTTTTTTATCAAATGAAATACAAAATTTCTTCCTGGTAATAATAATCTTATTATCAGTGTGTGTTTCTTTCAATGTTTAAAAATTTTATTTTAAAACAAAAATTAAATTTATGAATTAGCGAATAATTGCCAATAAAAGACCCATTTAAGTCTATGTCATATATGATGAATTTTTTTTTATCGTACTTCAAAGCCATACTTGAGCTGGAGAGACTAATTGCTATTTATTCAGATTGTCTGTGCCAGCAACTTTTAATATTACAGGTTATATTTAAAGCATTAAGAATAAGGAAATTAATTTTAAAAATATGGTCCCGAACCATTTCTAGCCTTAAAGACAGTCTTTGATCATTTCAACGATTTTTTTCATTGTAAATAGAAGATTATAACTTTTCAATGTCTTTTAGCTATGATTGTCATAAGCCAATGTTCATTTATTAAAAGGTTACTTTACTTTTTTATTTCAGTTATCTCTCATTGCAAAATGAAAAAAACTTTTTGGTATTTTTTCGTCTTTCTTGTCATAAGCACTTACTCATTTAGTAAAAGATCACTTTATTTTTTTTTTATTAGCTACAATTTGCTTTTCATGCAAAAAGAAAAAAAAACGTGGAAATGAAAATGGAGGATTTATTATTAAAAAATAATAAAACATACAAATTTTTGTAGAATTTTTTAAAATTCATTTTTAATTATTTTTTTTTACAAATATAAAAGTTATAAAGAAGGAAGCAAAAACTTTCGAGACACTATTACCGTTTAATAAAACAATAAAATTGAGATTTACAGTAGAAGAATCGTGATTACATATGCTTCTATACTTAGTATTTTCTCTAAAAATTCAGGAAAATTTCAACATAAAAATCAAATTTTCGATTTTAAATAAACTTGACCAGTGGTGTAACTAAAATAAGTGGCGCCTAGTGTATTACAAGATTTTATCGCCTCTTGTCATCAGCAATTGTAAGTAGCGGCCATGGCATATTTTTAATTTTCTCCTCTTTATCACAATTATTTTTAGTTCTGATAAGTAATTACATAAATACACTAACATTTGCCTTCCTAACGATTTCTAAGACTACAACCCAGGACACCCTTATACCTTCTCCCATCCATCTTATGTCACTGGGTTTCGCGGGTTGGCAGTTTGATTTTGTTTGAATTGCTCTGCTGCACCGAAAAAAATGAATGATTTTCAAGTTAATCTTTTTTATTACAATAATTTTTAGGACTTTTGATTTTATGTAAAAAATGATAAAGCGAAGTTGATTTCAAAATGATGCACGGCAACTGTTTAGAACATATAAAGAGTTGTATTTCAGAAGTTCACGAATTTAGAGAAATGATCGCATAAACTTGCCGATTTTTTTGTTGCTGTTGTTGTTGTTGTTGTGAAGATACAGAAATAAGTTTGAAAGATTATTTGAAAGAGATCCTCTCCCAAATAGTCTTTCAGAATGACACTATTTCTGTACACGCCCAAGTATCCGGTTCGCGACTATCCGGCTTCTGTACTATCCGACGTAGTTTTCTTTATCGTAATTAATTGAGGAAGACAAGACATTGCATTGGCAATGTTGCCAAGGCTTTGGAAGTGGGCGTCTGCTACGATCCTCGTATGTGTCGTGTACAAAATATAAGTTGTGAAGGGAAAAAAAGCAGTGTTCTGCTCGTTGTCTATTGTTTCGTCAGTGTGTAACGGACTTCAATTGTTGCCGCTGTTCCTGATTATAACTGCACAGTACGTACAGTAATTGTAAATTGTTCTTAAAGTATGCTTAATGTATTTTTTTTAAGTATACTACAGTGAAGTGTACAGAATTTATGTTAGAACGTGAACAGTTTATATCCTTTAACTTACTTTTTCTCTAATAAATTCTTTCAGCGTAGTATATACACATATATAAACTACCAGTATAGAGCCTTCTATTTTAACTCGACACGTTACCGGCAACTGCTTCTATGTTACACCGGGCCGAGGTCAAGTTCACATTCTATGTGGCTTGAGATGAACGGAGGGCTCAGTACTCAATAAGTAGTGAGAAAATACGTATTGTAACAATGAGTTTTGATTTTAAAAAAACTTTGTCTTCTGGCATTGGTGGGCAAAGAAGTGAGTACATAGAACTCCGGCTTTTTCGCCCTTCCTGTCCTTCCGCCACATTAGGCCGGATACTCGACAGTGTATTGTGTTAACAAAAACTTGTTTAATCTTTCGTCTTAAAATTTGGACATTCTTTAATGTGTATTTAACTGATATCTTAAGGATAAGAATGCAGTTTCCGAACAGATTAAATAGTATGTCTGAGCGCAAGACGTAATATAACCTCCAGGGACAATTTCAAAGATCTAAGGTGCCTGTGGTAAAGAGAAAATGCTATCTATCACATAAGAAAGATGCTTACAATTATTGGTGCAGTCATTTCTGTCCAAAGAGACACTGTTGAATAATTTTCAAAACGAAATATCTTCTGAAACCACTTTTCCATCCTTCAATGAATCTAAGCAAAGCAATTTTTCCGGATGTTTATACGATAACCTTACGAACTGATATAAAATTCGGCTCATCTTTGATGCTGAATAATCTGTCATTCACCAATTCGAAATATCTAAGTAATATTTATAATTCAGTGATCCTTGCAAAAGAAGATTAACATTCCTCGTAGAAATAAATAATAATGGGCAGTCGATGCAAAAACCCAGGTAAAGAAGTTCCGATCTGATACATCTCGATCTCTAATATCCTTTGAATTAACTTTAAAATCCATTGAGACAGCATCTCCTCAAGTAGTTTGAAACAATAAAAAAGCAATAGCTTCCCCATCCGTTAGTGGAAGGTCATATTATACGCTTCGTCGATGTTATCGCAGAGTAGCCCCGGGGCATTGGGATTTCCAAAAGATTGCTTTTTTTTAAACCTTTTTTTTTTTTTTTTTTTTTTTCATTCTGGCATGCTGTTAATTCAAGAGCTTCTTGGCGAGGCATTGGCGACCCGGTCAGTAGAGCAACAGTGATCGAGTGAAATGAAAGAGAGGAACTCTTGCTCAATTTCTATTTTGAGATTCAATTATATTCTACATTTTTACTTGCGTTTTGGTATTTAAGGCATTGTGATTTTTTTTCTTTTACGTAAAAGTGCTCGTGTGTTTACATATATTTAGTTTTTTTCCCCCTTACATAAGATTTTTTTTCATTTTTATTTTCTCTTATACGAAGTACACAAAGCGAAAGTATTGTAATCGTCAAAAAAAACGAACTCGTAATTTTGAGGAATCTCCGCGTTTCAGATATCTTTAAATCCGAAAAACGTATTTTTGGAATTATGTCTGTCTGTATATCTGTGAATATGATAGCTCAAAATAGATTTGAGTTATAAGGATGAAATTTGGTATATGGTCCGCTCCAATTTTTTTTAATCAAAATTTTAAACGAAGACAATTAGAGAAAATCTGTTTGTCCGATTGTTTGAGTACATGGTACCTGCAAAACAAAAAGAGCTAGATGGAAAAAATTTGGTACATAGATTTAACATCTAAAGCATAGATATGCATAGCAAATTTAAAAGCAAATTCGTCAAGTTGCTCGTTTGATCGTCTGTTGATCAATATTTTCACAAACATATAAATGAGAGAATTCAGAAACGCAATGGTTTAAATGTATGAAATTTAATATATGATTTTCTGATTACAATTGTAATTCCTTGTTAAATTTTGGTTTTCTGGTATTTCTGGTACATT
>JAPMOR010081792.1:37953-173038 GCA_026543865.1 Argiope aurantia
TGGTACATTCAGTTTTCTTGTATTTCTGGTACATTCAGTTTTCTTGTACTTGTGTTCCAACAATATCTTAACGACTAATCTCCAAATACTTCATTCTAAAAGGCTCTTTCGTAATTATTGTTTTCCTATGAAATATGGTTAACAATAGATCAGTACAATTATTATACGAGAAAGTAACATTGAGCTAACAATAAAATGGAGTACTGTAATGTCTTCAAGCCTATGTCAGAACCAAGCCAACATAGGAAAGCGAAGATATGCCATTATTATTATATGGTAACATGTTCCTGGTTTTATTTGAGAATCGTTGATAACAAATAAAGATATGCTTTTTTTAATCTAGCGACGCATTGAAGTGCAAGAATCGGCATAAAGAAATGATATTGATTATTTGGTGATAGATGAATATTAACAGAGTTAAATTTTATTAAAAAAAAGATATGACTATTTAAAAATAAATATGTGAATATCTGAAATAAAAGAAGCTAATCGCGATAGATAATAATAAAAAAAGTTAACTTACTCCATTTATGTTTCGAAAATAGTGTGTTTCATGATTCATGAGGAAAATTTCAAGGAATGACACGGTACACTACAACAAATATTTTTAACTAGATGAGACATAAATATAATAAATAGACACGAGTAGACAATTTTGCGGCAGATTGCGCTTCTTTACAACATTGGAAGATTGCACTTCTTTACAATAATTTTTATAAAAGAAATTTATATGAAATCACTATCATTAATTATAATATGACGGATTGCTCAATAATGTTCATTTTTAGACAAATTGTGTTGATTATCTCATCATTCGAATATTCGCTGATGCTATACATTTGCGAAAAGTTAAGTGGTATTTTTGAAGATATTCTTTATCGTTCTATCGACACTCCCTAGAAGTGTAACCGCAAAAAAACTACCCCCAATCAGTTCGAAAGCATACAGAGTTATCCAAGTGACAGTCGTCGCCATAGCATAGAGGATAGGATTAAGACTGAGTCCTAATGGTCATTACGAGCCATGGAAAATCCCCTCCCATAAGTGATATATCCAGTTATCGAAGAAGTAGCTCAACCCGACACCATCACTGTACCCACCACCAAGCGAGAATCAATCACCCTTGTAGGAAGTTTCTCAATTAGCACAGTGCCCAAGAATGTGTAACTACTGGTAGCTAGATAACATGATTTATTATACATGAATAACAGCATTATTTATTTATTTATTTATATATATATGTGTGTGTGTGTGTGTGTGTACATTCTTACATATTTGTTTCTTGTATTTATGGCGCAATTCATCACTTGGGGCTATACATTCCTATATAAAAACATTTTTATTGTGGGATACTCTTTGACCTTTTAAAGTTCACTTTATGAATTTTTGGATTTGTACTTTAATACGTCATTTGCAGTCATACACACCTGTATTAAAAAATGTAGTAAAGGGATCTACTCTTAAATTTTGCTGCATGAATTCTTAAACATCCTACGCAGCAAAGACAAATTCATGAAAATGATGTTTTCTAAGCAGTGTCGCCAGAAGACAAGAGTGGACTTTCATCCTTCTTAGTCGCGCCTCTGATTCCGATCGTAACTTAACGGATTGATGGGGTAGTGATTTGGAGTAGATTGCTATCAAGGTCTTCAACTGAGAGAGGGAAAAACAATTATAACTTGAAAAATACTTCGCTACGCTTATTTGTCACGTTTGGTTACTTTACAGCATAAAAAACTAATACTGACATTTTTCAGATATGAACAATGCGAGTTAAAATCTCCTCAGTCCACTGTTTTCAAGTATAAAATTGCAGGTAATTAATTCACTGTGGTCATTTACATTTAGAAAAGACGCCTTGAATGAAAAAAATTACAAATATCAGTTAAAAATTTCTTTCTTTTTCTTATAATAAATAGTAGTTTTCTAAACTTTTTTTCTTTACAAATCTGAGATTTAAAAAAACTTTTTGCAACCAAAAGAAAGAAAATTTTTGAGTGTTATGGGTAAAATTGGTCATTGAATTGTAATTTATATGACACTGCGTTTTACATTACGCTTATTTTTATTATAAGGATTTAATTATAATATAGTGATCCGTATATAATCCGGTACTTCATAAATCCTACCCCTTCAATAATCTGACTTTTTCTGAAGGGTAAATAAGTCATTGCACATGAATGTCGCTCGCCTTAACACAACGTAAGCAGTAGGTTTCTGTTCAGATTTTGAATTATTTTTTGAAATATTTTTTATAAATTGCATAATATTTTGTACAATTTGGTAATATATGGCGTAATAAACTTAATTTTTTTTTCAGTTAAACACGTTTCTTAAATGAATTTCTATTAATTCCGCAGTCTTTTGATCCGATATCCCCCTAAATTACTGAAAGATTGCTGTATAATATTATTATTCGGCAGCGTAGACAAAATAATCAAATTCAGAATCATTCCAGGTATTCTGTGTATATTTGACACCCAAGATATTACGAATCTGCAAACAACAGAAGCAATGTTTGAAGAAATTGTGATACTGAAATGACTTGATTCACAGAATTAAATAACTATATTTTATTTTTAATATGAGTATTAAAAAAAATTCTTAATAATTAATTTTTTTAAATAAATTTTCTTTGATATTTTTGTGATTTTTAATTAGTAATGAAATTAAATACTATACTTACAAGTAAAAATCCAAACTATCTGAACAATTTTTTCAAGTAATGTAAGAAAGTCAAAAATTGGGACGTTGCCATACAATTCAAGATTTTTTTTTGGAAATTTTTATTTTATAGTATTGTTTTTTTTTATTCCTATAACTGACATTTTTTTATATTTTTTTTACAATTCCTTATTTAACTTTAATGCAAGATGGAGATTCCATTTGGAGGAACTTCATTGATTGTTCATGAAAAAAAAAATAAACTTTACAGTTAACGGTTGAAGAATCATTCGTAAATATTTATCGTTTGCAACACAAGACTATCTTAAGAACACAAGACCGTAACACAAGACTATCGTCAAAATGAGCATTTCTTACAGAAAACTGCAACTTAAAATATTATCAAATTAATTATAATTCAAACAATCTAAAAGCACTATTACAGATTTTTAAAAACATTAGCAGCAAAAAAAAAGGTAAATGCATTGAAGTTTATTTCGAAAAATAAAATATTCTAACCAGTTTCATGCTCTAAATAAGCTTTCAAACTACAACCAAAAAAAATTCTATTAAACTTAAGTAGAAACTATATCATTCGTCTTTTTACTTACAAACATTACTAATGGGCTCATTTAAAATGAAATATAAGTATTCCGATTTTGGCATAGCTACAATTATGATAAAATGAGTGCAAATTGTTTATTTAGTCCTTCAAAATGGAAAAAAATATTTGGCATGATCGCATACCGAAAACACATTTCATTCAGTTCTCCAATATAGCAACAAGAGGAATAATAACTGAATGCATGATTAGCTAAGAGGGGCTTCAAAAAATAACGAGATACATTGAGGCCAACTTAAAATTGTTGCCACGGTATAAATAACCTGGTTTTCGTTTGTATATTTTTTTTTCGCATGATTACTTTATTTCATCGATTTAACTTCCCCTGTAAAATATTATGATTAATATCATTATTATGAAATATAACATTTTAAAGTCTCCATTGTAAATAATTTTTCCACGGTGATTTTAGAGATTTAATCGGCGTTAAGATATTATATTGTGTAAATTAAAACTTTTAAAAATGTTTGGACCCGTGACTACCATTTCTGCTGAATAGTTTTTATTGTCCTATTCTTAAGTAAAAACGTTTATGTATATACACCACATCTAAATACAGAAATGAATCGTTAATTAATGATGAAAGATAATTTATTTAATACAGTTATTTTGTAACGTAAAAAGAAGTTTTTGCTTATTATTTTTTAATAATATTGAAAAATGTATCCGAATCGATTATAATCAAATTATTCGCTACTTCCGAAATCTTGTTGCATAACCAAAAGAAAAAAAAACTAATTTTATCAATTCTTAGTTATTTATTTGAACTTTTTAAAGATGTAACATTCACGAAAATAGAAGTTTATCTAAAAAAAAGTTAATAGTTTATTCAAGGAAACAAATCAAATTTTTTTTCTCTGAAGAAATTGCTTAAAAATACAATAAAAGAACAGCATTTATTAAAGTTTTATACATAAAAATGCAATGAAATTCTTGTTCATTGTTCTAATTGCCTTTCGTTTTACTGAATGATTATTAATTATTAACTAACAAACCTGATGTTTCTATCAGTGGGGTTTCGAAATTCTTTATATCTAGTTACTTTATCTTTGGTAACAAGAACCTAATTAAGGAGTCAAATAACATTTAAAGGAATGAATCACAGAACTGGAATTATTCACTAAAACCAGATGATTATATTCGATGCATATTAAGAATTAGGAAAGCGAAGCCTGCTGAGTTAACTTTCAAAAATTATATTAAGGTAATTTTTTTTATATTTTTTAACTCGAAATACAATCAAGCAGAATTTCTACACTTCTAATTTAGTAGTCGTTTCAAATAATTTGTAATAATTAATGTTTTTGTTCATTAGAGACGAAACGAGCGCATAGTTCGGATTATGTATCATTTTTTCCCCATACACTTGGGCACAACTTTTGAGGAGTATGTGAGCTGCGATTATGATAGCATGACTTAGGAATTCTTTACATTTGATAAATTAAAAGAATACAAATTATATGCCGGTAATTCAAAGGACGATGAACAAGAATATGAAAAAGTTATGCCACTTTGCTTTTAAGATGCAGGGAACATTTAAACAGAAATCACACTATGATTAAAGATAATTTCCAACTAACCTGCATATTAAACCAAATGGAGTGGTCTCTCCAAATCGTTCTTGCATACTCTCTAATAAAGTTGTTAGAAAACCTGGCATGGCATTGGCATACAATAGTTACGATATTACGATATACGACTTTTGGTGTGAATTTGGCAGTTAACTTATGGCATGCCTTAATAATATCAAAAAATCAATTTTTTAATAAGTTTTTTCTGATTGAAACTAAAATTTAAAGCAGAGCCACAATTGTAGTCACAAAATCACTCACCAAATTTCATATATTTCATTCCGTTTTTAATTTATCGCTTTTACATACTTTTGAAAGTATAAATAGACAAACAATTTGTTTAGATTTGATTCCAAATTTGGCAGGTGCCTGAACTATAGATGTTAAATCTGTATACCGAATTTTATCTATCTAGCTCTCTTCGTTTTGTAATTATCGTGTTAATTTGTATTCGAGCAGATGGACAGACTTCCTCCGGGTGATTTTGCTCAAAATTTGATAGAAATATGCAAATTCGGTGGCAAGACCGTGCACCAAATTTTATCCGTCAATTTCTAAAAAAATGTTAGTTAACTGTGTCGTAGATAGGCATACGGACATTCTCCAAAAATGTATTTTTCGAACTCATAGAGATTTAAAACGGAGATTTATCAAAATCTCGAGTTTGAATTTTTTGTCAATTACAATATTTTCTTTATACTTACTATGTATACGAGAAAGTAAAAAGTGTTAAAATGTGAAACTAAATTGACCCTCATATTAAAAGACAGGATTCATAATGCACGCTGCCTTGGACAGCAAAATACCTACATCTGCCCCTGGTGATGAAAATATGTTTTTTTTTTCTTTTATAATAAATCTTTAATTTTTAAATTATTGTTTTCGACTCTGAATGCAGATATACTAGTACTGCTTTATTATTTTAAAACTTTACCTTTTTTAACTTTATTATTTTTTAATGAATTTGAATTAGTAATATTAAAGTTTATTAAAATTTCGCTTATACGTCCTTTTAATTAGATTTCATTTTAATCAGTCCTTAAATAAGCATTAAATGATGTTTTACTCTGTTATAGCACTCAGCGCGATTCCATTCCAGAAAAGAAAAGAAACCTTGAATAAATAAACGAGCTCCTGATATAAACAGGATATTACTCATCACTTTCAGATTACTCATCAGGCTCAATTAGTACGAGTTGTTCGCATCTGGCAGATAAGCGTTTCGAATATGTTAATAAAACTATAATGGCGCAATAAACAGGACAAATAAACTTTCAATTTTGATCTTTTAAATTTTACTGAATTTTAAGAAAGCTCGAATTTTCGCTTCCTCAAACAAGACAAAAGCGAAAAATAGAATAATAACCGTTTCATTCGAGATCGCTAAAACTGTGTGTTCCATTTAGTGAGGTCGCGTACAACGTCAGATTTGGAATCATGGCATTATTTAACAGCGCTTGCCTCTCTCTGTTCTTTAATATCAATTATCAGTACATTAGTACATCAAGCTTCAAAGTTTGCCAGTAAATAAATTGAATTTGATGTATACAGAATTGAAAATGAAAGTAGTCATCTAAATAGTCATTTGAAATACATATTAAATCCATATAAAAATGTAATTAAAATTAAAAATATGCTTTTAAATTAAAAAATGCAATAATTCCTGTTATCAGAACCAGCCTTAAAAAGTATTTAAAAGGTAACAATGTACAGTTACGAAAAGTTTGAAAATGCTCATTTACTGATTATTTAATTTTCTACTTTAACTTTGTGCGAATTACCTATGCACAACAACAACAACAAAAAATCATAACGAAACAGTTAACCCTTTGCACTCGAGAGGTGACTCATGATCACCATTCAAGATGGTGCATTATTTTGACGTTTTATTTATTTAATTTTGATTGTTAAAAGATCTGCTGAGTAGTAAGAAGATGCAAATTAATCAAACGGGAGAGTCCAACTTAAAACAATTACATATATTTAATTTTTGGAGAAATAAACAAATATTTGTATTAGGTGAATAATTATGCATCGAATTACTTTTCCGAGTACAAAGGGTTAAGTTCATTTATATTTTGGACCATACAAGACTTACGAAATTGTTTGCTGAAAAAAAAAAAACGATTTCTAGTGGAAAATGAATTGTTAGTAAAAGCCTTAGTTTCGATTGCGTCAGGAGAATATCTTATGCATGGAAAACACTTATGATACTCACTATTATTTCTTTAATTATGATTCTACTGTTATTTGTATATAGAAGCTTCCGAGGCAGATTTTTAGAGTGGTTTTAGGCAAACCAACCTATGGAGAAAAAAAAACTGTGCGGAAAACCTTTTGAAAAATTGTATTTGCAATCTATCACGTAATAAATTATTCATAGTCATTCTTTTTTTTTCTTTTTTTTTACATTAATTAGTTCCGGTTGTATCCGTGGCATAAACTATACTTTATCAGCGGTGATACATAAGAATTTGTAAATGCATACGTACATTCAAAACATTTCAATCGTAGATAAGACAATTTTGAATTACTTCGATCATCTCATTTGTTTCTTCCTTCTTTCGGCAAGTTTTTTCAGCATTAATATTTTTTCCTGTTATCTAGCATAAGTTTAAGGGACTAAGGAAAAGTGCCAATTAAATACAGAGAATTTGAGTAAGAAAGTATTGAGCAATTAACTATTAACGTTTTTGCTTTTATTATTCATCTATTTAGGTTATATTTTCCTTTTCGGGGATATTTTGCATCATTAATTCAATTCAGAATCCATAGAATACTTAAATTGTTTATAGAGTATATATAATTTTTGCATCGAATTATGACGTCTCTGAATGACCTAATTTACGCGTATGTCTGAAAAGCGACAAATCGATGTCCGTATGAAGCACGGGCGCAGCGATTGAGGGGTTAAGTGTTCATATAGCCTGTAGCACTGTGGGACATAGTTTCATAAGGAATACATCAGAAATTTTTTATACTCCTTTCAAATAAAGTTTGTTGCACATTCATTACCTATGGATTTTAATATTGCTAGATTTGATTTACTTATATTAATCTATTTTCAAGTTACAGAAGGAATTTCGGGAAAGATCTAGCAATTTTGATCCGTGGCCAGATTAGGTTGACAGCTGATTTAATGTCCCTCCTACTCTTTACTTTCCATCAGCAGGAGATTATTTTACTCACCATAGTTTGTTTTTTTTGGTGCCAAGTCACAATATCATTTTGTCAAACTGAGCGAACATTAGAAAAACTGAGTAGAGAATATATTGCATAAATTATTTCGCTTCTAGATATTTTCTGCTAATTTAACAAGGAAAAATACAGTAGACTAATGCAAAATTTTGGCTTTGTGACAGAGTATTGATAAGTTTGAGATTCAAGTGTCCTTTATAATTTCTTCCTTATACATTTTACAGAGTTATCGAGAACGAATATTTAATACCAAAATCATATTACATAAAAAGTGCGAAATAGCTAATACAGTAATTTCTTCAACTGGTTCCCCAACTCATAAATTCGATGAAATAATCCAATCTTATTTCTCTGGATTTCTATTTCTATGGGCATATCTATGGATATTATGCTCAATGGAGAAATTGCTGAAATCGGCCATCTCAATCATCGAATCATTGTCGCAACTGAAACTATAACTCCGGATATGTTTCAAAGAAGTCCGATTTAACGCTTTCATGTCTGTCAAGCGTCATGTCAATGCGCTAATCGAAACGTGCTGAAATGGATATAAAATTGTACTTTTCTTAAAATATTTTAGGTCAAGTTTTACATGCATATGTGTTTATTACTTGCGCAAAAGATTCAGTAATCCCGAATTTTTTTTCTGTTGCTGTGTTTCTGTTTTTTCCCGTGTTATTTAATCTAAATGCTGTATTTAATTCCATGCCATTTAGTAAATTTTCCATGTATGTTATATATTATACATGTTTTAAGTATAATTGGATGATACTTATACCCTTTTAGAAAATGGAAAATGAATAAATAAATAAATCGTGAAACTGTATTGAGCATGACTAAAATCTATCTCAACACTTCCCTTCTTTACAAAATGCCCCTTCGATTTGTAAAGAATGAAATATCATCGTGAAATGTTATTGTTTTCTTAAATGGATTTATTCAGAGTAATGGATGGGATGATTCGTTACCTTTTACATGCTTTAATGACTCGTGTTATTCTATTAGTTAATCTTGCATCGTAATCAGTCAATTCAATGATGCATAAATGAACCGCTCTAATCCCGTTGTATCAGTTCAATTCAAAACTATCTTATACTGCATCCTACTTTTCCTTATATTGGCGATTTTTGTCAACTTTTTTTACGTTGCCTCTACCAAGTTGTTACATACATTTTTAACAGTATATATAACATCACGCTATATATAATTTCCGCATTATAGATGAGCATAACATGAATCAAAGTATTAATTAGTTTAATTCCCTTGACAGCCGACTTAAGGGACTGATTCACTTTTTTACTTTCAAATGGAAATATACTCGGCAGTATTTGATTGATTTTTTAGCTAGATTCCTATAGGAAGACTACATATTGCAATGGTTCTTATGACAAGATTGCGGGAAAATTTCTTTCGTTTTTTACCAATTATAATCGCTGTGAACAAGAAAAATAATTTTGTTTCGATTTTAATTGGCTTAGAATAGGTTGTTAGAAATATAAAATCTCGGACGAGTTCTTAGATGGGCCATCTACATCTAGACCAAAGAGGGTGGAAATAGTGGGGGTTTGAAATTTTCATTTCGCTATAACTTTTTTAATATTGAAGATATAAAAATAAATCCAGTTAGCAAAATTAGCGCCTTATTAAGAGGAACAACTTTTATATTTAAAGTTTTTCGATACCTGCAATATCTTAGAAAGGTTGGAAAGTGATATTTCAAGCCCTATTTTTGACTGTTTCTAACATTAACAATTTATGTTGCCAGATAGTAACTTAGTTGTAGAGGAATCTACCTTTGCCTTCTAGCTTGCCGAGAGGAATTTTTTTTAACTTGCAAATGGAATATACAAGTCAATATTTGATTATTTTCTTAAATCTATTTATACAGAGCTAGACGAAACTGATTGTTAGGACCAGTCGCTGCTTATTGTAAATATGCATGACTATCGTAGTAGTGAAATTAGTATTGAAGCTTACTTAGTAATCTGTCTAGGCAATGATGCATAAATGTTTCATGTTAATCCCGTTACATAGGTTCAGTGTTCAACTTTCTTCCATCAACAGTGAATGACCTTGTTTCCTCTCTCACAATAATATTTTTTTTTTTTTTTCAATTCGCAATAATGCTTCCGCATTGGCATGGCGCTTGTTAATGTCCTACTCGTTAGTTGCTAGTTTCATTATCAACAACAACAAAAAAAAAAGCTCTTCGAACAAAACAAAGGCTGTTTATTCCAAAACCCGAAAAATCAAAACAAAGTAGTTTAGCTAAAAGAGGAAATTAAACTTTGATTTTTTTTAATTCAAAATCTTCTGGGTCGCTTCTACGTGTCATAAACATTTGAAAAAAAAAATTCTTTCGATTTTAACTATCCGATTAGATAATAGAATACGCTATTTCAAATTAAAATTCGAAAGTATCGGTAATATCGGTAATGAAGGTATCGATTTATTATAAAGTAGCATAATTTCCGTTCTTTTTAACACTATATTATTTTTGTTCATCTTAAGGGATGGGATAGTTATAATCTATTCAAAATAATTTCTTTAAACATATATATTATTAAAAATGTTATAAGTACATTTTTCTTCAAAATTTTTTTAATTAATATTTTTATTCTCTTGTGTAAGAAATATAAGAAAAGAAAGTAATTGTAATCGTCAAAAAATTCGATCTTGATATTTTGATGCATCTCAACACTTGAAGCGTCTTATCTCGAAAAAGCGCATTTTTGGAATTATTTTTATCTGTAGACGCGTAATTTTAAAAAAAGACATTTGAACTAGACGGATGAAATATGGTTCCTTAACACAATCCTTTAAAAGGACGAAATCCATTCAGAAGAAGTTTGTATGTTCGAAACTCATAATTACTCATATTTACAAAATGTAAAGAGCCAGTTGAATTGAATTTTGTACATAGTTTTAGCATCTAAAATGTAAATTTGTATTAAATTTTGAATTAAGTTGATTATCAACTATTTGAAGGTTTATTATCAACTATTGGTCTATGTTTTCACACGAGTATAAACACAATACCTCAAAAAAAAGTGCAATATTTTAAATAAATATAATTTGTATGCGATTTTTCTTCTAAAATTTTAGTTCTGTGTCAGATTTTTATTTCACTCAGTTGAAAGAAGGCGTTAAAAATGCATTTTAGTTTTTCTTCACAATATTTTTAAGCAAAAATTGCTCATGGGCGAGATCTGTCATTCTTTGCAGGAGTCGGATGGAAGGATAGAAGTGGGGAAAACAACTCCGCTTGCCTAAGATCCACAATTTACATTTGGGGAGAGAGATTATCTAGGAGAATGCTATAAAGTTTCGGAATTGGTTGAATATTGCCAATATCTATTTTTAATTAAAGATAAGATTAATTTTTATATTTTAAATGTTAATTCATGCGTCCAACATTCGCATGGTGTATGAAATAAAAATAATCATGATTGTTTCTAGAAGTTTTTTTTTTTTTTTTTTTTTTTTTTTTTTTACTTTTTCGTAGACGTAGTATAAAGAACGCTTAATAATCCTCAAAAAATTCGACTTCAAGATTTTGAGGAATCTCCATGTTTTAGATCTTCGCGAGTTCAAAAAACACATTTATGGAAAATGCCTGGCTGTCTGTGACAAAGAATTAAAAAATGCATTGAGCTAGATAGTTGAAATTTGGTGTACGGTTTTTACACTAAATTTGCAGATGTCTCTCCAATTTTGTGTAAAATCTGTCCAGATTATGTCCGACTGCTCGAATATAAATTAACAAGATTAAAAAACAGAGAGAGACAGCTCGATAGATAAAATTCGGTACGCTGATTTAACATCTATAATGCAGACACGGGTCAAACTTTTAGCCAAATCCAACAAGTCTTTACTGTTTGTCGGTCTGTACTTTCAAAAACTTGAAACGCGATTTCATATAAATTCAAAAAATCAACGACTTAAATATATCAAAAATAGTATGGGATTTTATGACTACAAGTGCAGTTTTGTGTCAAATTTTTCCTTTAATCGATTGAAAAAGCATGTTCTAAAACCCAAATTTGATTTTCGCATACTATTAACCGCATGTCAGAGATTAATCGCCAAGGATAACACGAAAGATTGAGTAAAAATGCTAAATTCACACCAAAGGTGAATATTTCGAAACTATTACACCAATTCCAAGCAAGGCGTTTTCTTTCATAACAACTTTTACAAAGTATGCGAGAAACGTTTGGGGAGACCACTCAAGCTGTTTCGTATACAAACATGGCAGATACTCTCGTAAAATTTAGTTTATGTAAATCAAACTCATGACCTGTATCGAATGCCATTGTCATCTAAGCAATATAGAAACATGCAATAAGTTTTATATAAAAAAAAATCTTACTGCCTAAGCTTAATTTTTGATTTCTAGTATAGAAAATAAGACAAAATGAAAGAAGAATTTTTTGCAATAGTCAAAATATTCTACCTTGATTTAATGAAAATGGTGCATATCCACATTTTAAACTCCTTCAATCCGAAAATGAAGCTCATTTTTTGAATCTGCCTGCGAACGTAATTATTCAAAACAAAATTTTGCGCCTTATCCTTACAAAATTGTTCAGATTATATGTACGTCCGTGTGCTAATTAACAGAATTTTTAAAGGCCGATTCAAATTTTGGACCTAATCAGACAAATAGAAGAGGTATTGCTGTAAAACGCATATCCGATAGTACTTACTAAATATAGAAACTACACACTAAACGGGCAATCTTAGAAAGCGAGCGAAAATATTTGAATTTAACAAAGGGTGATCATTCTCACTTATTTTGTGACACGTTTGGTATCAAGCCGTGAAATTATTTTCGGCCTTGTTTATTTTTCTTTCTTTCATGAAGCCAGAAATACAGCTTTTTGAATCTGAAGGAGCATAACTTAAGAGCGCATCCTGCATGTACTATTGCGGTGGCTTAAACTGGATTAGCCTCGTTTCTGCCATAAATAACTCATAAAATGAAGTGGAACGTGGTTTTCCCTTCTTCAGTGAGAAGCAAAATGCTATCCATGTTTTATAGATGAGAATATTTTAAGCCTCTTTCGCTTGTTGCGACGAAATTTTAAATAAATCGAACGACACTTATTACTATGCAGGTGCAAGTCTGCATTAAAACTTTTAAATAATTGCATAAAATATTAATCTAAAAATTGTTTGTTTTGAAAGGAAACCATGAAAATTAATTAATTTTTTGTCAGAAATGTATATATGGTTTTCTAGATTAATAATTCGTGTTTAAAATTACCACGAGAGCCTCTGTGGTACACACAGCCTTCAGTTTTAGATTCGTGACTGGATTAACCCGAACGGAATTACCCTCGCCCTGAAAAGGCATCTAGAGATGAGACTGCGTGAATCGGACGGCGTGAATATTAATGAACTCGACACGCAATAACTCATAATTCGAATAGCAAATGCACCGATCTTTCGTCAAAAGATCCATTAACCAGGCAAAAACCACCATTTCCGTAAGCCCCCGTGAAGCAAGAATCTTCTTAATTATCCGGCAACTTAATCCCTATATGTGAGGTGCACTTCCTGGAGAATAGCTTAACAAAGTAGCATTATAATATTGAAAATGCTACATAAACCATATAATTGTGAGAATATTTGAATATCCATTAAGATTGTTTGTGATTTAATGGCGCAAGAACCATATTTGATTATACTACGCATCCATTACTATATGCTTTGACAATAAATTTTGGGATTCATAGTCAATCTTGAATGACTAAATATCACATGAAGTCGCAAACATAGGGTTTGATGACATGAAGTTAAACCTTATATTATAGGGGTAGTTGTATTTATCAGGAGACTGTATTGCCCCATGAAAAGAACTCTATCAGTAATCACACATTTTCTTATGATTAGTTAAAAAGTAATTTAAGTAATTTTTTCAAAGTAGCCGCCTTTGGAGACCAGATGGTTCATCAGGAATATTTTTAGTGTTTATTATCAATTAAATCTCTTTATACATAGCTTAATGTCCATGATTCTTCCTAAAAAGAAATTTTTAAGTATTTAATTGTGGTAGGCATTTAAGTCTTTTTTTATTTTAATAGTCTTTTATTTTAATAGTTCTGTTCTTAGTTGTCTTTTATATGAATCATCATAATGAAATTAAATATCATGATATCATAGGTCTATTAAAAACAGTAACTGTCCAGTTAATCTCTCTTCTAACTTTTGTAGTATTTAACTTCAACTTCTTATTCTTCAACTTATTATATTTTCCGGAGTTAGTGCGTAAAATGACGCTAATTCGCTTAATTTTTAATTAATTACAATTAAAAATTTAAAAAATTGCCTCGAAATGCACATCAAAATTTTCCTAAGCACGTTTATACCAAATTTGGTAACTCCGGGTCTGTCCTCTACAGCTCCAATGCATATACACACATTCATCTTTAGTATTATTAAAGATTGTTTGATAATCATTTTTATCAGTTGCTAAGATAGTAATTTTAACTTTGACATTTGCGGTTATTTATTCCTTGAGTCCAAGATTGGTCACCACAGTTTTTGAAACAGCATATTTCCATACAACATCATAAATAAAGCTACCCACCGCAAAAGAACCTTGTTTGTTACAGTTCAGAGCAAAAACTGCAACAACCATGCCTCAACGATAAGCCTAATTGCCACTCTTTAAAATGTCCGAACACACCGTACATACAAAGTAATGTATGCGTCTTGCCATTTTTCATTTTATTCAAACGCTTTCGACTGACCCTGACGCTGCAGCGCGTCTAATGAAGGGATTTGTTTTTAACTCCCACTCGAGGGTTATTAGGAATGTGTGTACCTCAAGTTGGCGGAGTCGTGATTATTCGAGACTTTTAATTGAGGTTGAGGGAGTTCCGGTTCACGGCAGGGATTGGTGGATTTCTTCGTATTGCGTTTCCGAATCAAAGGTGTAATTAAAAGAGAGCAGTGTGTTTTCGTGACAACAAAATAGCCAGTGTGAGGTACTTGAATGTAATTTTGTAGGGATAGGATGTGGAGAATCCTGTTTTTGAATAAAAGATATAATTGTGAGGAGTTTTATCGGTTTATTTTTATGTCTAATTTTTTATTTTGATATTTTGTTTGCTGAGGATTGCCGAATATTTTTTTTTTCTGATGTAAGAGACGCTTATCTTTGGATTGAGTATAATGAACTGAATGTATAACTTAGAGCTCTTATAATCATTTCCCACTTCGTTAGAAAGTTTTCTGGTACCCCAAAATATTTGTTTGAATCTGTTCTTTCTTTATTGCTGTTAAAAGCTATTTTTTTTTAATTATAGTAGCTTTATTTTTATCGTAAACTGATAATTAAAACCTCATGTTATAATATTTTTTTTTAATTTTATAGTTGTACTAAAAATATTACGTGGAATTTGTTAACAAATAATTTCAAATGAATAAAGACATTCATTTTTTTTTGTTATTATTATTCTGCCGATTTTTGGTTTGTTTTTTGTTACGTTGGCGATGAAACAAGAACTAAGACATTTAATAATGGTTTTTTAACCCTACAAATGATTGTTTCTTAAATGTTGCGAGTAAATGCCAGAAATATCTCGGCGTTTATTAAAAAGACTACACAGAGTTTCAGAAACTATATGTGAAATAATATAGACCAGCAATCAAATTAATATTATTGCAGATTATTAATGCTTAGATCTTATCTGTTTTTCCAAAATAGAGTACCATTGACAATTTAAATAGGATGGAATGGGGAAACGCAAATTATTAACAATGCCGCCAAACTGTTCCTTCATATAATTCTATTCATTTGTAGAACAATTTATATTTACTCTATGTTATATAGCGGGTTATAAGCATTACATCTAATTTAAAACTTCAAAATCACATCTTCCCTTTTTCCAGAGAAAAAAATACATAGTCCCCAAAACAATTCAAGATCTTTGCAGTTTGGAAGTTAAACACAATAACCAAATACTCATTTGTAATTCAACCATATTTGCTGAGTAATATGGAATACGCGAAATATGCTTAATTAAAAGAGTGAATATTTATAGATTGTACGCAGTAAAAGTCACCATCACTCGACAGATATGCATCAAATTTCGCTCACAATGGAACATTAGAAAGTTTTTAATGAAAATATCGTAATAACTAGTTTTTAATTAATAAAAATTACCTATTTATGTTTATAATGAGAGAGATTACTTTATCTTTAGTGTTATTATCCTTAATAAAACACTACAGATATTTAAATCATTTTTAATTAATTAACAATTGTTTTGCACGGCTGAAAATCCCTTTTGAATTAAAGTTGCAGATCATAAGAGGATTTTGTGTATCATAATATTTTATGTAAAAATATTTTTAGATTTAAAAACTAATAAATATGTTTGAAAAATGCGTTTATTTTTGCGTTTTATTGAAAGCTGCTATTGAATATATTTTTCGTTTCTTATCCAGTAGCCATCAATAGTTAATATGATATGCGATAATATATTAACTTTTTTTATATTTTTATTTATATTATTTAAGCACTTTATATTTCAAATTTTACTCACAAATAAAGAAGGTTTTAACGGACGTTTCTTGAAACTTAATGAAAGTACATTACACTTCCAAGTATCCGGTTTGCGACTGTCCAGCTTCCGTACTATTCGGCATAGTCTTTTATCGTAATGAAATGAGGAAAAAAAGCCGTCAATTAAGTTATCTATTAAAGACTTTTTCAAAACCAAAAAACTGTGAGTTTTGACTCTTATCTTAAAGTTACCTTTTCATATATGTGTAATCATTTATCAGAGAAAAATAAAACCAGTTTGGGTCAGTTTTCTTAAGAACTAGGCCTACGATTCACGTCAATGTTTTGTTTATGTTTCCCGCATTTAAGTTGGGCATTACAGAATTTATGTTACAATGTGAACAATTTGTATCCTTTAACTTACTTTTTCTCAAATAAATTCTTGAAACATGCAGTGCAGTATATAAACGTATATAAACTACCAGTACAGAGCTTTCTATTTTAACTCGACACTTTACCGGCAACTGATACTATGATTCACAGGGCAGCGGCTGCGTTCACATTGAGATAAATGGAGGTCTTAGTACTCAATAAGAAGTGAGAAATATATATATTATAACAATGTTTTTATACAAAACTTTGTCTCCTGGTATTGGTGGGCAAAGAAATGAATTCATAGAATTCAGGCCTATCCGGCTTTTTTTTATTATCCGGTCAGTCCTTCTGCCACATTAGGCTGGATACTCGGGAATGTACAGTAGTTATTTTTTTTTTTACTAGGAAAATAAATGAAAATGCCTTGAACAATCTAGAAGCTACAAGCATATTAGGCACATTTTAATAGAATGAAAATTGAAGGAAGTTTTGATTCTATTTGAATAAAAATATTTCAGGTGTCAAGTGATGTTTATTTATTTCTGCATTACCTGATTCATTTTCAATGTGATAATGAAAGCGGGCATTCATATAAATTACGCTTATTGTAAGTGACAGATGTAGAAAACTGAAAAGGACAAACACGCGATTTTAATCGAATGTTATTTATATTTAAAATCAAAGCCTTGAATAGCTTTGCCTCATGCATCAGAAGCTGCGAATTAAACATCAAAACTACGAATTCTTTGACATCTAAATAGAACGCTTGTCATCACATTCATTAATTTTAAGTCATTCCGCGAGCACACGAAGGCTATTTTTATTATGTTTATTTCGCTCTAACGATTTCATTACTTTTAACAGTTATAAATAAACCCTCTTTAGATTCTAACTTTCAACAGTTCTAAGGTGGGCTGGTTTTCACGAATTCAGCACCCTCAGGCATTATCTATGTTTGAGAAAGCAGACAGGATTTTCACTGATTGCGCACGCAAGAATATGTTAAAATAATACTTTTTCTTCTCTCTCTCTCTCTCTCTCTGCTACTGAAAAAATATTCGGAACATGACTGACAGTGATATCTGACATTAATATGAAGGTCATTTTTCCCCTTTTCTTTTTTCAGTTATTAGAAATTTACACAAATGACGGACTGACAGTGAAATGGTGCTTTCTTTTTGCATGAAGTGAACTATACAATACAAAACCACAACTAACCCATGATTTCATCCTAAAAAGCAAGAGTCGATTCAAGTAAACTCTGCGGTTCTCTTAAAATTTACTTCACTCTAAGGGGGACAAATCTCATCTACTGATAATGCCATTTATCAGTAAACCAATCGCTTTATTAGATCAAATTTTCTTTGGAGATATTAATCGTGATGGATTTCTGTAAAATCTCTGAACCATAATACGATTCTTTCAACAAAGTATTTTTAAGCATTAAATTGTGATAGCTATTAAAACTGAGCTATTTTAATAATCTCATATTTGTTCATTTTATTGCATACATGAATCTTCGTAATGGAATCGAGTCTTATGCCATCATAGTGCCAATGTGAACTTAAATATGAAGGCAATTTATTTCAAATTATTTATTGTTTTCCGCGAAATTGTAATTTCACTTTTTTATTCCTCATACAAGCCGCATAGATAATTAACGAACAAACCGAATTTGGCGAGATTGACGTTTTAGGTTGTCATATATTAATTTTAAATGCATTTTTTTTTTTGGAAAATTTCACCTTGTTTGATAAAGCCTAAAAATTTGATTTTAAGTTAATAAAAAACAAATGCAGAAGTATATATATATATATACTATGAAATAAAAACGGAAGTGAAAACTCTACTTTGGAATTCTTATCCAATTGAAAACTTTTTAAATTTTAATTTTATCATAAACAAAAGCTCCTGGTTGAATTGTTTTGACAGATGACTTAAAATTGCATAGCAGTAAAAAAAATTATTGCGTTTTACGTTTAAAAATAAATAAAACATGAAATTGATGAAAGAGGAATAAAATTGATATAATTAAAAAAATATATCTTGAGTTTTAAAATAATATAATGCAGAAATCTTTTTTGTGTGATTATAGTTTTGAAAGATATGATCATCAATTTCCATAGATAAGAAAAAGCGAATTTCCCATCTGACTATGATTAAACCTATTTTCGCGCTCGATTCAAGTTAGATTCCTGTCTCTTGATTTCTTTTACATCTTTTTTTCTCCGAGTGAATAGAGTTTTTATGCCTGTCTTATCCAAAGCATTTCTAATAATACTTTTCTGCTTCATTGATTACCTAACCCCTAAATTATTCTGTAAAGATGTTTACGGAACAATCTCAAATGTTAATGGTTTACAATTGATATGTTTACGGAACAATCTCAAATGTTAATGGTTTACATTTGAGATGTTTACGGAACAATCTCAAATGTTAATGGTTTACATTTGACAAATGTTAATGATTTACATTTGAGATGTTTACGGAACAATCTCAAATGTTAATGGTTTACATTTGACAAATGTTAATGATTTACATTTGAGATGTTTACGGAACAATCTCAAATGTTAATGGTTTACATTTGAGATGTTTACAGAACAATTTCAAATGTTAATGGTTTACATTTGACTATTGGCTATTGATAACATGTAAAAAGAGCGATTTTTGTGCCATGTACATTAGCATTATATATACATCTTTAGATTTCAACAATGGAAGAAATTCACTGATTAAATATATTATGAAACCATGAAAACGGTAGGAAATTCATTAGAATAATGGAATTAGTTGTTATAAATTATGCAAAAAAATATTTAAAAAAATTGTTAAAATGAAAAAAGAAAAATTGCAAGGCTCATTTATATTATTAAAGACATAATTTTTTAGATGTTGTAGCAATCAGTTCTGTGCAATAATATTTTTTTTTAGATTTATTGCAGGAAAACACCGAAAACCCGTTTAATTTTTTTTTAATGCTCTCTAAAAATTGTACGTAAAATTTCAAAACGAAAAATATCTGTGGCCTACACATTCCTAGCCTCCTAAATATATTTATATCAAATTTGGTAGTCCTAGATTAAACAGTCTTTCCTGTAAAGCAGCAATACACATCCTACTTCCTTTATTACTAGTAGAAATAAAATCTTTCGACATTCAATGGTATGTTCTTTGAGCTTATCTCTCCAAGCACCAGCGGTAGGATTTTCATTTTTATCAGAATAATGTTCAAAACAATTTTTTAAAATTCTTGTTCGAAAGAAAGCGTTATTTAAGTCATATTGATATGGTTTTATATAATGAGATCAATTCACGTTCATATAATAAATATTAAATTCACCACATCATTCAAACTTTTTAATCCAATATATATTTTGCATGAAGGACGCAATACCACAATGCAGCATGAAACGAGTTGCATATTGATATTGACATGGAATTAATTAACTTGGTTTTGTTATTCATGTGATCGTATAATTCGAATTGACTTCTTTGACATAATCATCAGACTTAAAGTATTCGTTGCAAGTAAAATATGCAAAATATATCTGAAATTACGAAGTTGAATTCATAAAATGGCTTGCGATCAGAAGTGATACTAGTATGCATTTATTAATTAACCAAGTTAACGGCGCATTATTAAACATAAGAAGCTGGTAATTATGAACTGTGATGACGACATTCTAAACCTTCTCTCTAAATTTCCAGACATCTGCAATCGGATGGCATTTGACACTGGCTTATTTAGTGTCCACAATTCTTCTATAATAAAAACAAGTTTTATACTATTAACAGCAGTAGTATTTTCCGAACATTTCCATTGCAAGCCGTAAATGATAAAATTTCGACCATATTACCAATATAGGCATTTTACTGAAACAGTCAATTTTCATTATCATACCCAACACGTAGGAAGAAATTGATTGCTCAAATATGATTAGATACACTAATTTAATTCATTTTTTTTTTCGATTTATAGTGATGAATGTGGCAGCGGGTAAAGCAGCGATGCAGTCATCCATCTTTTCCAAAGGTGTGCCCCAGAAGGCAGTGGATGGAACCACGAGTCGCACGTATGGGGCCGACACCTGCACCCTCACCGAAGTCGAAGACGCGCCCTGGTGGTACGTCAACCTGTTGGAACCATTTTTGGTTCAGCTGGTGAGAGTAGACTTTGGAAGATCTTGCTGTGGTAAGAAGGTTTTTTTTTTTTTTTAATCTTGTGCATGATGCTAACTTAAATTACTACAAGGAATGGAGTGGACTTAAATTTTATTTTACGAACTGCCAAAAAAATTAAAAAATAATTTACTAAATTCTGCTTTTATTTCTGATAAATAAAATAAAATATTTAGCAAACCTGTAAATTAATAATTATATATATTTTCTGTTAATAATTGCATATATATATACACACTTATATAAAGCTCAATGTGTGCGTGCGTGTGTTGGCGCTCTACAGGCCAGACCGTTCGACCTACAGCTACCAAATTTGGCACATGCATACCTTGGAGGTCGAGAATGTGCACCTGGAATGTGTAACTTTTTTGAATTTTTAATTAGAATTTTAATTATTAATTAAAAACTAGCTTTCCCGCCAAAAAATCTTTTCATTTCCCCGACGCCAAATGAGTAAAGCTTCAGATTTTTTTCCACGCTTAAGAAATTTTCGGCAGATTATTTCAAAGGATTCTGTTTATTTTCTTAAGGTTTGATGCATTTAAATTAAACATTGTTAATTAATCGATCTTTCAGATTCATTCTGAAGTACTTTTGAATTAAAATAAAACAGAATAACGGAAATTAAAAATGTCTAATCTGCATAGCGTTACCCCAACTGGAGTAGAAAATTCACGCATTTGCGTTACCATAATTGGCGTTGAAAACTCACGCATGCACATTGTGTTCCGATTGTTGACAACTATTTTCAACGGATATTGAAGGTTTAATATGT
This sequence comes from Argiope aurantia, assembly GCA_026543865.1. NCBI lineage: Eukaryota > Metazoa > Arthropoda > Arachnida > Araneae > Araneidae > Argiope > Argiope aurantia. The sequence continues at coordinate 59,856 of JAPMOR010081792.1, forward strand.
TTTCGACAGATTATTTCAAACGATTCTGTTTATTTTTTTAATGTTTTATGCATTTAAAACTAAACATTGTCAATTAATCGATTTGTTCATGATGAATCTGAGAAAATTTTGTTGAAAACTTCTTGAGATATTATATAAATTAAGAAAAATATTCTTTAGTGCCCATAAGGTTTAAATACTCAGCGACTGTTTTTAGTACTCATATTTTTAAAAAATGCTTCTTTCCAGTAAAAAAAAAAAAGTTATATTTTTTGCAGTTTAATCATTTCCACTTTAATTTAAAGCATAAATTCTACGGGAGCTAACAGAAAATTAGAGAGATACATATTACGTTACGGCCGAAGGCTTTTATAATATTATGAGTGAATTATATGACTATTAAAATTTGAAGTTTTAAAATATTTTAATGAAGAAGCAATTAAAATGGGAGTTCCATAAAATATTTAATTATTAAAATTTTAACGTGCATTAAGATTGGCGAACTGGCTGGTTGCCAAAGGCGGCTAATCATATTATATATATATATATATATATATATATATATATATATATATATATATTCATTCATTCAAAAATTATCTGCACTTTCAAAAATTTAAAGCAGTGAAAGTTTACAAATATTCTTTAATATTTTATTATTTATTGGAGATTTTGTTTCTTGGTTGAAGAATATATTAAAATGTAAAATTGTTGTAACTAATTATTTCATTCAACAAAATAACGAATATTGTCATTTTAATTACCTGGCATAATGTGAAATTCAAGGAATAGAACATTTTTTAAATTTATTTAATAAATAAATTCCTTTATTATTCTTTTTATAGAATTCTAAAGCTTAAAATTCTCTCTCACTCTTTTTTTTTATTATTTCAAATTATTTACATTTTCATTTCATTTCGACTTGATTAAATTTATTTTCGTTAACTAGTTTCCCAGTCTTTCACTATACAAAATTAAGTTACATATCATTTAGTATTTAATTAAATCTTCCACTGCTATCTTGTTTTCGCCAGGCCAGCGCTTCCGAAGGTTAATTAATACAATTCTATTCTGTTAATTTTGGAGCATCTTTACACTTATTTTTATTTTAAACTCACAGTTTCGTGCTTTTTTTTATTATTCTGACCCAGCTGAGAAAATCTTTATAAACGAGAGTAAGAAATGCAAGAAAAATATCCAGAAATACTTATTTATATTAAATTTAATTAAGAATTATCGATTACTTAATTATACTCTTTAATTAAAAAATTCCTAATCAAATCAAAAAGTTTTTTTTATTGATTAGTAATGAAATTATTCAAAATAGATTTTAAAAGCAGCAAAATTTTAGTAATGTCTTGATTATGCACGAGTCTCCATGGCGAGCAACGATCAGGAAGGTTTCACTGTGTATAATTTTTAATTTAAACAAAAAAAAAATCCTTCAAACTGCAGACCCGTCTTTTATAACAATACAAACTAAGAATTATTATTAGAATTACTCAGTATTTACTTATCAAAATGCTCATATAATTAAAAAAGATCAAATCTGAAGTTTTAGCAAATTTTTATTCCGTGTTGAACACTTTCAAAAGTAAGTAAAAACGTGTTAGTAGTTCTCTGAGTGCCATCAGTATTCCAGAAATGATAAATCTAGAGACCAGATATATACAAACCCAGCAACAAAAGAATTATTTAGGAAACTTGAAAAAATTAGTTTCATTCATTCGTGTATTACTGTTCTATTACGATAATAGTAGATGTTTAACAACCAACTTTTAATTTTATTTTTATTTAAAATTTATCTGTTATTCATTGCCATGTATAAGTTTCTAATACTGTGAATTGAACTTCTTTCCTCCGAAGCTAACGGCGTTCCGGCCACGGTGATCGTCAGAGTGGGAAATAGTAGACCTGACCTCAGCAATAATCCCGTCTGCAACCGATTTACCGGAAAAATAGGTAAATATATATATATATATTATGAGAAATAAATGTATAATTCTTCCTCTTAAAGTAATCGTGAGAATAGAGCCGTAGATTTTATTAATAAGTAAGAACTTCATATTTTGATGATAGTTACTTTTTTAAAAAAAGAAAGGAAACACAAGGCGTTACATTTACTTATTTGGATTGAAGTACGATTTCTACAATAAAATTTTCAAATTTTTAATTATTCTGAATCTTATTTTTTTTTTCACATCTTGTGTCTATGTTGATATAACTACTACACTGAAAAAGTATTCACCAAGCTTTGATATATTGAATAATTTACTAGAAAAACTAACTATTTTAAAATCAAAATTAAATCTTTTGTATTTAAATTATTTTTTCATGCACAGTTTGTATTGCTTAATGAATCGCTTTTGAAGAAAAAAAACATAGCTACAGAGGGATCTGACATCAACTTTGGAGCACTAGATTTCCTCAAAGATGTGGCAATGGGCAAAGTAGAAGAAATTTCGATGTTTTGTTGAGTTAATGAGAACCTTCTTTAGTCGTTGAGAGCAATTCAATAAAAATTAAATAATTAAGTGTCTAATCAGGTGTCTAAAAATGAACAAATAAGAATTTTTAATCTTTTAACCTTTATGACATCTCTCCGTTAGGAAGCAAAATAAGCGACTCTATTTTGGTCAGAACATTTTGATCATGATTTCAAAGCTGAAAAAGGAATTTTAAAAAAGGAAATAAATTTTAGTTAATTTTAATTTTTAGTTAATAAATTTTAACTAAAAAGAAAACGATTTTAAAAATAGTTATATATTCTCACTTAAATCGATTGTTTCGATTATATTTTCTCAAAATTGTATAGGGTTCAAAAAAAAAAAAAAAACCTTTTAGACTTTTTACTCCCTGTAATCTTTTTAGGGAATTTCACTAGGATATTGTAATTTTAAAAGTTTTGATCTGGAGTGATTAATTTTATATCAACTAAATGTCACCGTGAAACAAAAACATTGGATATCGTGTTTTTTTTTCGCGTTATAACCATACGGTACATATAAATAATTGTATTTTTCCTTTAATTAGGCATTCAATCAATTTTGTTTTATTTATTACTTTTATTATTTATTAAAAATTTCATGTCATTCAAAAAAATATTTATATTTTTTTTAAAAAACGCTGTAAATGCGATCCAAACAAGTCATTTCATTCATCTAATACTAAATAAGCACGTGAAAAATTATCTAGCATGTTTATCAAAATAATTTACATCAAGATATTAAAAAAACAACATTTAATTGTATTATTTTAATCAAATGAAAGTTATTCTATAAAATATCTTGATTGCAATTGCATCTGCTTTCTGTTGTGAATGAAACACTCCTTGATCTCTGTTCATTTTGCAGAGGAAGGGCGTCCATTGTTTTTCCCCTGCACTTCCACTGTGACCGGAGCCTTCGTCAGCGTCCACGTTGAGACGCCGGCACCCTTCACTCTCTCCATCTGCGAAACATTCGTTTACACGGATCAAGGTGAGTTCGCATCTTTATGCAATTACAAAACCCCTCTTGAACGAGATTAATAATGGCTCTAGAGCATGAATAGACTATTAGCATAAATAATTAACAGGAATGCTTTCCCTTCCTATTTCAACTCAGCCGTATGCGTTTCGTTTTTAATTTTGCCATGTAATGAAGATAATAGAATATGGATTTTGGAGTGGCCACTTCTTTTACAACAGATCTAAGATTTGATATAGAACTGTAATTTTTATGGCTTGCGTCTTTGACACAAAGGCAGACAATTAACTTGATGGGTTTCATTCAAAAGTTATTCAAATCTGTAAATGTTATGATGAAACTATACATTAAGTTCATCTAATTTGCTCGTTCATTTCTTCGGTTATCGTAGTGACATGTACACGGAAAAATAGAAGACTTCCCGAATGGATTTTGTCTGAAACTTGATACAGATATACATTGGTGTAAACAGCAGAAACTATAAATCATTCATCTGACACGTTTTCATCTTTGAAACATTGCGTCCACAAAGACGCTTTATTTTATAGTTTCCGGAACAAGAATACCACCGCTAAACTTTCTCGATTACTCTCTAATAAATGTACTTGTGTATTTATTTACCTTATCCTACTGGCAAACAATATTTAGACAACAGTCTAATAGAGGGATATCTGTTGATTAACCGTTGGCAGGCTGTTAACATTAAAATACTAAAACCTAATGAGTATTTTGGACGTCTTTTTTTTTTCAGATGATTAAAACCAAAATTTGACACAGAACTGCAATTGTAGACAGGAAATCACAAACCAAATTTCATTTATTTAAGTCATTGTATTTTTGAATTATCGCGTTTACATGATTGTGAAAGAATAGATCAACAAAAATTTTAGTATTTAAATAGATCGGCTCCTGATTTAATTTGAAATTTCATAAACGTCTACATTTTAGATGTTAAATCTAAGTACCAAATTTTATCCATCGAAGTCTCTTCGTTTTGTAGTTATTATGTGAACTTGTGCTCAAACAATCGTTTAGACATATTTTTCTTGATTGAATTTCGTTCAAAAATTTGATAGAAATGAAAAACTTGGGAGTAAATACCATATATCAAATTCGGATCATTATCAAATAAAAACAGACAGACATAATTCCAGAAATATGTTTTCGGACTTCAGGGAGATCTAAAACGTGTAAATTTTTCAAAACCCACGAGTCCAGATTTTTTTTTATTGATTACAATACTTTTTCTTTGCATATTTTATATATGAGAAAGTAAAAATGGGTTTTAACTTCAGACTGTTATAAATTTGAAATATGGAGATTTCATCAAAACATTGAGGTCCAATGTTTTAAAAATTACTATATTTCCCTTCAGTGCATTTCATATTCGTGAAAGTATATATAGAAAACGAAAGTTAAATCCAAGACGATCGACATGAAATCGATCTAATTTAGCTAATTTATTTTCAAATTTCACATTTATTTCAATTATTCGATCTAGTAAACACACTCAGTTTTTCCAACATTTTGAAATTATTCAGAGGATTTCAAGAATTATAGATATTATTGAAATTAAATATAAGCAATATGCTTAATGAACCAGTTGGTGGCAAATGCGACTTGTTTTAAAAAAATTTCCCTTTGATGATTATCTAGATCAAATGTAATCAATTTTTATATAAAATCTCTCAATTTTTTTTTTCTCTTGGGAGGTGATAAAAAGAGAAATTCCGTTTCCTATTAAAAGCATTTCGCTTTCCTTTTCAACACTTTGAAGCGAGAGTAAAAGAAAATATAAATTATTTTATATTAACAGAGCGCATTTATATTTGACATATAAAAGCGTATAATTTTCATGTTTCTTCTTTTTCTTTTAATTTAAAAAAATTACTGTAGGATGATAAGAAAATCGAAAATTATATTTCAGATAATATAAACTTATACAAATTTTTATTATTATTTACTTCTTGAAGCAATAAAATGAACATTCAGTGATTTATGCATCTAATTATTTTCTCGCGAATTAAAAATAAAACATTAAATTTATTAAAGTTTCAGAGGTTATTGCCAGCATTTGTGAAATTTTCAAAAATTTGACAACTATGCAATACGATAAACGCACTAAATGATATAAGCAGGATTATTTATTCTGCTTATATCATAAATGATAGTATTTCAGTTCATACTTTTGTCCGATTCTCTGGCTGGAAAATAATCATTATCATTGAGTAACTAAACATTCACTAAAAAAGAAAAAAATCGACACTAAAAAGAAAAGAAAAGAAAAAAGAATGTATTGAATGATTGCTGCTGAAAATAGTAATGTAAATGATTGCTGCTGGAATGTAATCGACTCCAGATGATGGTGAAGTTACGAACGTTACGGATGGTGAAGTTATATTTATAAAATTAGGACCTGAGTTTTTGTCCTAATTTTCTGTACATCTCGCAACCTATTAAAGGCAAAGTAATATTTAACCACAAGTGTGAATGCGCATTGTACGCTAATAAAAAATTATCGTTATTTAATTCACCGATTCTGGAATAACCATAGAAAAAAATGTGCAAGTGAAATGTTTCATTTACATTCTTTTAACTATAACAAATATTACAGAAACAAACAATAAACACTATAAAAACTTTTGATTGACGTGCCACGTACTTGAATTGCCACAACATCAATGCTTTTTTGAAGGTATCCACTTCCCATGTTCGACCGCTTTTGTGCACACATGCTTTGGACAAGAACAACCAGCCTACTTATATTTAAAAATATTCTTTTTGAAAAATAAAAATGACAAAAAGCAATGAATATAAAACACAGAATTTGTAAGAAATAGGAATACGAAATTATAAAATTATTTGGATCATTTCGTGAAATATCTACAAAATATTTTTAAATGCTTGACATGTTTATTTCTTACATCTAATTAAGTAAATGACACATTCTATTTTGAAAAATTAGTTTCATTTCGATCCTTATAAGATATCAAATATTCTAGAGTTGGTACGCAAAGATGGGACAGAAGTTATTAAATTTCTGGAATTCTTGTACTCTAGGAAAATAAGCCTCACAAACCATCTATTGAAAAGTTTTCCATCTCCTTTACTCTGGACACTTTGTTGATCATAACAGTATTACGACCTAAAGAATGTATCAAATAATTTAATCAGTTTAGAAATTGAATTTTATCGAAATTTTAATTCTCAGGAAATAAAGTTCATACACACAAAAAAAATGTATTTAAAAAATTCGACTTCGAAATCTTGGAACAATTCCATGTTTCAAGCTTTCCGGACTCCAAAAAATGTCATTTTTGAAATTCCGACTTTATGAGAATATGATTACTTTAAAGTGCCAAAATCCAGAAGAAGGAAATATGATCCGTGGTTTTTACACCTGCATGGATTTTTATTAAAAAAATCCGTTCATATTTCAGTCCGTCCACTGACGAGCATCTTAAAAATTAAATAAAACCACAAACATGATGGTTGAATTTTAGCCTAAAATTATATTATTAGAACTGCAAATGTGTATGATTTTTAACTAAATTCATCAAGAGATTAAATGTCTTTCTGTCCATTCGGTTTAAGTTTCCAAAGAAAATCCAAAAATGGATAAGTCCAAAATGGATAAAGAAATTTAAAAATGGATAAAATTATGCATTTGACATCAAAATTGTGAAAATGTATAAAATGTTTAATCGAATTGCATAAAAGGAATAACTCCAAATGTATATTCTATTATCTTCCTTTTTGGGATACTACAAGGGAGTATATTGTACATATATAAGAAAGAAAATATATAGAAAGTATAGGGAAGAACACCCCGTTGGTTATGATATTTTTGATTCGTAAATTTTTCTGCCCGTTACTTAGTGCCAACTTGAAAGATATTAATTCAGTCAGTGATTTTTAAAATAATCGAGATTGTTTTGACTTCTTAAAATAGAATGAAATATAAAATTAAATTGGAACATATTCAAAGGTACAATATCTATATTTCAACTGCATTTTAATTGCAGTCGTCCCCGTGGAGCAGTGCCCCGATTTCGACCAAGAAGCAGCTACAGTGGCCACTTACAACGGGAAGTGCTACCTCTTCTACAGCAACAACCCGCGAACCCTGGACAGTGCCACCAAATTCTGTGCTCTACAAGGTGGCAGCCTCATCCATGATACCAGCCCCGCTCTGCAAGGGTTCCTCAGCTGGGAACTGTACAAAAGGCACAGGAAGAATCCAGATTCCGACTACTGGAACGGTGTCATCAGAAAGCAGGATTCGAGAGATTGGAAATGGATCGATGGTAAGGAATGAATTATATGATTTATTTTCCATTCTAAATATTTATGTTACCATACAGTGCTATATCCTGTATGTTGCTATATCCTTCTTATACCTTCTATGTTAGATAACTAATGTATAAATTCTACAGTTTTCTGAAAATTAAATATTTTGTACATGAATTTTCATTCTCTTACGAATTGATGCGAAACAATAAGAAAGTATTTTGAATTTTTATGAATTTCCTTAAAATTCTACAAGCAACTATCCAAGGTATATCAAGGTATTCGTGAGTTTTGTTTCGTTCGATTGACAAGTTGTTTTGAAAAAGCATATCGATTTTTATGGAGATATTGTAATTTTTGGAACCGTTGTCTGATGACCAGGACGATGAGCTAATATCCCACTGTCCCAAATTCCACAAGCCAGCATGTGAACATTTGACTCATATTCACAGATATAGTGTTCATGAAACCAAAAATTATAACGGATATTTGGTGGATACATATCTCGAACTTGCAACCCACCGATTCAGAATTTTAAGATCAAACTACCGTTTGTTTTGTAGCAAGGATGAGATGTGTAAGAATATATGATTTTATTTTTCATTCCTAAGTAGTTATTAGGGGCACAGCAAAGATAATTGACAACTGAATTGTGGTGTCTTTTTTATGCCCTCCTCGGCATATTTACTATTAGAAACTGATATGACCAATTAGTTATTTTGTCATCATGGTGCCCCTTAATACAAGTACATGTGTTCTTAACCGCTGAGAACTTTTGAAGTTTCCTTAATCCATTCCAAAACTGCATATAATTTATCATCAGAGAATGATTCTTTATAAGCATGCTATTAATATTTCGCTTAATATCACCAGAGTCCAAATTTATATTTTCAAGCAATGAAAATATCCTTGAATAATTCTCAATAATTAAAGCTCAAAACATTGTTTTACTAGATTATTACAATCCTTGCATCTAGGGTTAAATTGAAAAAATTGCATAAAATTGCTTAAAGATAATTATTTTATAGAATTACCTAAAAGTAAATACTTTAAAAAAACACAGCTGTTTTTATTAAATAAAGGCACTGTTGAAAAAATGTTCCAAGAGAATCATTCTGCATCATATCTATCGAATGAGAAACTATCAACAAAAATTCAAACATTTTTTGTGAAACTAATTTAAAAGTAAATATTTTCTAAGTCAAAATTATTAAAAAGAAGATACATTGCATTTAGAGCGCGCTAATGCTGTTACATTTAAATACAAATAAACTTATCCAAATTAGAAATAAATATTAAATTTAAAAGCGGAAATTAATTAAATGGAATAAAAAGGAAGAAAATGATGAATTCAGCCTGAAGACATTGTCAAGGGCCGTCTTCAGGAAGGGATTTTTTTTCTATGAGGAAACTGACTTTCGTCCAAGTATTGACTTCTCGTGACCCGAAAAGGGGTTTTTGAAGACAATAATTAACATCAATAAAGCAATGACAACAAATTACGCAACAATAATAATAAGCAAAATATTATTTCAAAATTCTTATCTAAACACAGCAAAATTGAATCTAACCAAACCACTACAAGACCATTATCAAACTATAAAATCAAAAAGCATCAATAAAATATAGAGGCAAAGAACATACCTGTTAAATATAAAAGTATTCCGAAAGATTTTATAAGAAAAATTAAACTCATCACTCCAGACAGTTATATCAAACTAAATTCAACTTTCCCGCGCTTAAAGCTGAAAACGCTTGCTCAAGGTGCTTCGTCATCAAATGAAATAAATTAAACAATCTCAGCGCCATCTATTGGGTTGGGTGAAAAAAAGGAAATTAGGAAGCATATCTTTAGTTCTGAAAATATTAGAATATAGGTCAGAAAATAGATAAACCTTCTCTTATTAAAACTTTTATATTGCCATAATTTTTGAGAAAAATTATTAAAAGTCAAGTTTTGCTGTGGTTTTGTTTAAATTTCAATTTTGAAATAATATTTTACTTATTATTATTGTGTAATTTATTGTCATTGTTTTATTCATATTAATTATTGTTTTCAAAAACCTTAATTTCTTAGGATTCTTATGATTATGGGATCAATATTTAGACGAAAGTCAGACCCCTAACAGAAAAAATCCATGTTTTGATTCATAGAGCTGATATATAATCACTATTTCAACTCTATGGTTTGAATCCGTTCCTGAGGAAAAATTCCCTTGACAAAGTCTTCAGACCGGATTCTTCATTTCCTTCCTTATTATTACATTTAATTCCTTTTTTGCTTTTGAACTTAATATTTATTTATTTCTAATTTGGATCTATCGAATGAGCAAATCATTTCAAAAGCTACCCAGTGATTTAGTGCAAGACATTCGTATTTTTAAACTCATTATTTATCTTCAAAATATTTGAAATAAGTAATCTTGTAATTTATCTACCTCTTCGTTTTATAATCCTGTTTAAATAAAACTTATTCTCTTGCATATGTCTATAAAATGACTACGATTGATATTTTTAGGTAAGGACGTGACCATTTCATTTTGGAGTCAACCCCCTAAAGAAGGCAACTGTTCCAAATTCGATGGCAAAAATGGATGGCTGTGGTCGGATACCGAGTGCATTAATGAGATGAATTACATCTGTGAACACAGTAAGTGAGAAATAATATCTGGTGAGAGAGATATGTAAAAAAATGATATTAACAACAAAAAAGTCTAAAAGAGATTCAAATATCTAGTTCGGAACATCTGTGCATGGTTGTGTCTTATTTTATTTGTCAATTATATTTGTAAAATCTGCTCTTCATTATAAAGCAGCAGTAATAAGCATGCATGAAATATGCATTGAATATCGTCGCAATTTGTATGAGAATAAATCAAGTACTTAAAGCAATATAATGCTATAAGATATTATTATAAGATATCTAATATATGCCGGCGTCCTGGCATAGGTGTAGCGCGTCTTCCCCGTGAGCTGGGCGTCCTGGGTTCGAGCATGGTTGTTCTTCATATTTTCTATCTGTGAATGTGCCCCCCTGCAAAAACGGGTTGTGCAAGCGAATGTGATGCGTGAGTAGCTAAGACGTACTCTTGACCCTAGTTGGCGCTACTAAAAACAAGAGAGGCTAACTTCGCTTAAAATCGCTGACTTCGTCAACGAGCTTGTCCAGGGCAAGTGCCATTATAAACAACAACAAGATATCTAATATATAAAAATGAATTTTTGTTTGTTCGTATTTTATGCGCTGCCGTACCGTTCATCCGACTGCGACAAAACTTTGCCAACTAATTGCTAAGGTTATAGGCATAGTGCAATTATTATATCTAAAGTTATATATATACAGTGTCTCACAAAAGTGATGGGACACTTGTGCTTTACAAAAGGAAATTGTAATAAAATAAATAAATAAACATGTACAAAAAATTTTTTGGGTGTGTTTCATACTTAAATTTAGTAACAATTATTACATAACATACATTTTGTCAAAATATTAAAATATTAATTTAATAAAAATACAATTGTTTAGAACGGAGCAAAAAATGGCTCACATAAGTGATGGGACACTTACTTTTCCATCAAATATTTATCCAAAAATTTTACTTTTTAAAAGGTTTTAATATTTTGTTAGGTTTCCTTTTACTTTTAAAATATGATTTAATCTTCTTGGGATGGATTCGACTAATTTTTTTGTGATTTCTGGAGTGATTTTACCCCATTCTTCTTGAAGCACCAATTTTAATTGTTGTTTTGAAGAAATGGTGTATTTGCGAATTCTTGATTCCAATTCTTGCCAAATATTGACTATGGGATTTAAGTCTGGAGATTGAAGTGGTGTTTTTATTATTTCAGTACAGTTATACAGCAGCCAGAGTCTAACGTTCAACGCATTGTGCTTGGGGTCATTGTCCTGGTAGAATTTAAAATCGTTATGAAGGTTCAATTTTCGTGCTGAAGATTTCAAATTTTGCTTTAAAATGTCAATATACTTGTACTGATCCATTATACTGTCAATAAAAACAATATTACTAACTCCAGGGGACGACATACACCCCCATATCATAACTCCTTCTCCACCATGTTTTACTGTTGGCACCAAGTTCTGCTTGCGAAATTCTTCCCTGGGTTTTCTCCACACCAAGATTCTACCGTCAGAACCAAATGTATTAAATTTACCCTCATCAGCAAATATAACTTTATTCCAGTAATCAGAATTCTTATTTATGTTGGATTTTGCGAAAGCTAGTCTGAGTTTTCTATTCTCGTCACTTACGAAGAATTTTTTCCTGGCTACTCTACCGTAATATCCAGCAGATCGAATTACCCTTCTAATAGTCTCCGGATTAACAATTATTCCATATAATGCTTGTAAATCAGCAGCAACTTTAGGAGCACTCTTTCTTGGATTTTTTTTTAAAAATATTTCGAACGATAATTCGCTTTATTCCATTAGTTAGCTTTGATGGTCGGCCAGGTCTTCTTTTATCCTGAATAATATGATTCTTTTTATATCGTTTAATGATATTGAAAACTGTTGAAGGACTCAAGTTAACTGTTTCAGCAGTTTTTCTAATAGATTTTCCACGTTCAATATTCAAATTAATAACTAATTTTCGAATTTCAGGCAAAGTTTCTTTTCGTTTAGCATTTATGGCTGCACAGAGCTAAAGAATACAAAAATTCCGAAACAAACTGGAAAGAAATACTGCAGACGATTTTATAAATTATTTCCAATTGCTTTTTAGTAAAAATAAAACCACCAAAAATATTTTTATTGCTTATTTCAGACGATTTTTGTTGCATATCTAATGGTGTCCCATCACTTATGTGAGCTATTTTTTGCTCCGTTCTAAACAATTGCATTTTTATTAAATTAATATTTTAATATTTTGACAAAATGTATGTTACGTAACAATTGTTACTAAATTTAAGTATGAAATACACCCACAAAAAATTTTTACATGTTTTTTTAATTTATTTTATTACAGTTTCCTTTTGTAAAGCACAAGTGTCCCATCACTTTTGTGAGACACTGTATATATATATATATATATATATATATATATATATATATATATATTTCACCTTTATATATCATTTAATTTCATTCAATATATCCATTGTCGACAAGAAAATTAATATAATTCGTCCTAATTAAACAAGATAGCTATTTTAAATTTGAAATGATATTTCTGAAATTATTTCTTCTGTGGCAGCAACGTGTCAGTTATCAGTTACCAACTAGTTATTAATATTTTTTTTAAAAATTTTTGTCAAAAATTAATATTAGTTTACTTAAAAAGTTATTTTTTAATTTCCAAGCGATATAAAAATGGTCTTAGTGTATTAATATACTCCAAATTGAAATTAAATTAAATTAAATTAAAATTTATTATTTTTTAATTAAAGTCTGGAAGACTTTTTCTTAGAGAGTAACTTCTTTCCAAGCAGTGATTTCTCGTCGAATTATTTGTTCTGGGTCGAGCGGTCTGCCTTATAGAGCGATTTTAAAGTTTTTTTTTTCTTTTCCATCACGCAATTTAGAAATAATTAGCGAGCCTATGAACGTTGTCAGGTTCAATTAAACATTCCCTCAAATAATATTTGAAATAACTGTTTCGAATTTCAAGTAACATTTAATTAAAACGTGTCAAGTTAAAAATTAAATTGACTATATAAATTTTGAACTTATTATTTATGTTTGACTATTTTCATTTAATTATTCTCCGTTAAGTTTACAATTTTACTTTTATTATCTACCAATAAAAGCCAATTTCTGTAATTACACCATCAGAAAATTAAACCTTTATTTGACACGATTGCTCAGAAGTAAGGTTTTTTTTTTTTTTTTCCCTTTAATTCTTATGTGAGATTTACTACTCCAAGTGATTTACACATGAGTATTGTTAGTATGCATTCGTACACAGATGCCTGATAATAGCTAAAATAAATCAAAATATATTTCTAAAAATTAATTGATTAAATTTCTTAAGAACACATAAATATATTATATATATCCTACTTACATGGGCACCAAAAACTTTTTACTACAATGCTTCATCGTTTGCCAATTAAAGGTTTAATATAAGTTTACATTTATTGAACTTGTTTCTCAAATAGAAGAAATAAAATGATTTTTTTCTTACAGGACCGGTAACATGCAGCAAGCCAGAAAGACCTGTAAATTCAACTCTACTTATAAGAGCAAGTACAGTCGGCTCTACAATTGAATATCAGTGCAATCCTGGTCATCTACTTCTTGGGCCCCCCACCAGGACTTGCCAGCCAACAGGATTCTACAGCGAATTTGCTCCAAAATGTTCATGTAAGTTGAAAAGTGAATTCGAATTTTCCCATGTCATGTCAATTCTCTTTCTTTTCAAAGTATAAAGATTCTTGGTTCATTCGAAGCATATAGAACCACGATGGAAAAACAATTATAAACTATAACAAATTCGGATTATATACATTGATTTGACATTGTTACGAATTCGAGTTGTATATGATATTTAGTGATTATTATGGATTCGGATTATAGACAATGTTTTGCACTTGTTAGGAATTCGAATTTGGTTGTATTTACTTTCAATTATATCTCATGCATAGCTTGATGTTCACAATTCCCCCAAGAAAATTTTCTAAGCTTTAAATTGTGGCAGACATTAAAGCAATGCTATTATAATAATCTCACAAATGTTCCATTGATTGGGTATATTAAACTTTCTAATGGAAACCAGGCCCATGACATTATAATGCTGTTTGATTTATCAACCTTGTAATTTTTCTGGTACCATAAGTCCAATTTGCTGTTTCTTTTTACATACCCAGATATTAAACAGAATTCTTCTTTAGATTCCAACAATGGGAAAAAAATCACGCACTTAACATTCTGTTAGTCGTGCTTTATTTGACAAATACACGTTTATTTATTTTTTCAATAACTAGATTTTGCTATGCCTGCGAAGAAATTTTTTTTTGCTGTCTTCAGTTTTTAGTTTGTTTTGAAAAACATTTGTGTTTTTGTTTGTGTCTATTTTAAATTGTGTTTATATATTTATATTGTTACTAATGTTAATATGCATACTGGTGTATCTGATGGATATAGCGTGACCACATTTGTTTGAAAAAAAAAACACGACTAACTGAGTATTCAATATTTAATGAAACAATAGAAATTATTTGAATTTAAGTTCAACAATGAAAATCTGTTGCTAAAAATTGCTCAAAAATATATATTGAAAAAATTGCCAACATTCAGAAAAATTTGTAGAGTAATTGAATGGGTACAATTTGTTGAATTTTAAGACTCTATAGAAATATTTTTGTACAGTAACAATTTCGATAATTATGGAAAAAAAATCCAAAATCAGACTTTCTTTAATTAAAATTTTGAAAAAAAATCGCTTTAAAGTAGACATTTCCACATTTCAAAGTATATCTTTGCCAAGTTTAGTAGCTCTAAGTCTAACGGACTGTTTTGCAGAACGTAAACACGAAAAAGCACGCATTATTTTTATTATAACTTGAAATAAAATGTTTTAATAAAATCCTTAGCTAGAGTAATTTGAATGGAATCAAAATGAATGAACAAACATTTGACATCTTTGCAGACCTGGAATGCGGCTTTCCAGCCAACATACCCAATGGCGGCTATTCCTTAGTAAACGGTACCAAGCATTTTCAGAGCATTGTCCAGTACTTCTGCATGGATTCATACATCTTGGTGGGACAGGCAGAATTGATGTGCGACGCGGACAGAAAATGGGATGGGCCACCACCTCGATGCGACCGTAAGTACACAGTTCCACTTACAACGTCTTAAATAAAGCAAATGCCTGATTTAAAGCTAAGAATTAGAAAAATTCCATTCATAAACATTATTAGATAAGACTTAAGGTTAATGTCTGGTTTTTCGCCAAACACGACTAAATCCTACCAATCTGCCAAAAATTCACCAAAAAATCGCCATCTTATATGGATAGAGGATATGTTAACAAAAGGCATTTTGGGTTGACATAAAAAAATTGCCAAGATTAAATCTGGATCCCCCCCCCCTCCAAAATAAAAATAACTTTGGATGTATATCATCTTTTTTATTGTAAAATGGTGGGAATGGAAAATGAAACGCCAATTCTTATATGAAACGCCAGTGCGAGAATTGCCCAAAGCATAAACATGATTGGAAAATTTTAAGTTTTCTTCTTTTCTTAAGTGATATTAATCACTGAACTACAATTATAATTTTTAATTTGAATTACCGATTATGAATATGAGTTGTTTACAGCATGATTTTGTCCTGTTTGGCGAGAAATCGGGCATTAATTCCAACTCTTAATCTTAATAACAACAGTTCAACATCGTGTTTTAAGGCTAAGATTTGTAGAGTACGAGTGAAAATAATTGGTAAAGTAATCAACTAACAAACTGAAATAATTGATAAAGGAAATATTTTAATAATAATAGTTTGAATATTCATGGTTAGCTACTTTAGTTATACTAATGATCAATTGAGTTACATTAATGGTAAATTTAGTTTAGTTATCCTATTTTAAGGTAACACAAAGATTATTTTGAGACGGACTACATAATTTTAACCTCGGGTGAATGACGCGAGAAAATACTAAAGAAAAAAGATGCTAAAAATTTATTCTTCTCATGTATCTTTCAATGATTTGAATGATGAAATTCATTTTCAACGAGCATCCCATTTTTGTCTTATACTTTTATCTATTCCATAAATACTGTTTGTTTTGTTTTTTTGTTTTTTTTTGAAGAGGCATTTTAATCTCTACTGTGCAATCTTCGCTGCAATTCAATGATGTGACACCTTCTGTTTTGAGAAGATCTTATAGCATTTATTAAATAAATTTCATGTAAAACTTCAAATGTTTATGCTTTCCGCAGAATTAATGTTGAATCGAATCATAACGATTGTAAATGGCTTAATATTAGCTTACGATACGAAAATATGATTATTCGACATATGATTGACATTCGATTTAGTTTTGTTTACTTGTATAAATGTCTCGTTTTGAAGTTGCATGAGGACAATTTTGAGACAGATTTCGTAAATTCTGAACTGTGATCAAAGGGCGAAGATAACATCTGAACGATATATTTTTCTCCAAAATTCCATGCTACACTATTGGAAATACCTTTTGGCTCCAGTGTAATTAATCCCTTAATAGTTGTTTATGCGTCATACGGGCACTGTTCCAATCATAAAGGACTGATGATAGTCTCGAAGACGAGTTTATCATCAGTCCATTACGATTATATTCAAAGAAGTTAAAATTTATTGAAACAATCCATTTAATACCCTACTTGTTAATTGTTTCTTATCCATTGTATAGATAGCGGAAGCAGTATACAGAACTTTTCAACCGTCACAATTACCGTGACTGAATAGGACATAAAAATGAAATTGTGTGCCAAAAAATACTTAAGTATTATTCATTCTAACTGGCCTTCCAATTCAATAGAAAATCCAATATCATCGTCCGAAATCCTTGAAAGTCAGGTATAACTGTCACTTATAACCCCGTCTCCAAAGCAGCTCTCCTATTGGCTACTCAAAACGCTCATGTACTTTCACCATCCTTAGGTTGCACGTCTCTATTGACCAGCAGATCATTTACCATCTAATTTTGAACAGTTTATGACATCTATGCAAAGCAAGACTTTCTACAATACCTGCTAGAACCGAAGGTATTTTGTAATTGAGGCGTATCTCTGTTAAACCATCAAGTTCAAAATAGAAGATGCATTAGTTGAACAATGGCTTACCCTCTAACATTAGTTACAGAGTCATCAGTAGCACTTCTTACAAATATATTACATTTAACGTAGTATCAACCAATTACTGAAGAATAGATGTTTCCAAAGAGTTTTAATTAATTAAAATAAATATTTTCAAACATTATTCAAGATTATCTAACAGATCTTTATTTTTGCTAGATATATAAGTGAAATATATTTTTTTTAAATGACAAAACACGATTTTGCTCATCAAACAAATCACTTGTTAGACATTTGTAATTTTTTTTTCATTAAATAGCAAGCAATTTTGTTCTTTTTTTTTTAAAGTCATACTTTTTTAGTTTAACTTCATAATAAACTCCCACATATATTTTTGTAATGAAGAGGGACTATTGGCTCTTGTATTCATGCTAAAATTAGATTCCATTTTTTTTCTAACCGTGCAAAAATTCTTTCACTATTTCTTCACTTCGGAAGATGGGGTTTTTTTTTTCGGTGATTTTTGTAGTTTTCGATATATATCCGCTATTTTTGTTTTTGTATTTTTTTGTAGTTTTCCGTAATTTTTCACCTCACATCCATAATTTTGTAGTTTTCACAAAATTTCCGTAGCTGTTGGAAGGTATACAACAGACATGACATTCTTATCGTTCACTGGCAAAGCAATTATGCGAACCCATATACAAGAGAAATTTTCAATTAAGTGTATCAGCCTGTTATGGTAATTGACAGGCTTTAATAAAATCAACAATATGCACATGTCAGTTTTCTTTTACTTGCTATTTCAGCTCTGTTGTGCCACAATCCACCTATTATTGCGCATGGCAATGTGACAGTGACTGTCAATACCACAGTTCCCGGAACGACGGCGGAATACGAATGCGAAAATAACTTCAAGATGATCGGAGAAGCAGTCATTTCTTGCGATTCCACGGGATTTTGGACTTCCAAACCTCCCACTTGTGAGCGTAAGTGATCTTTCAATTTCTAGATTCTCATTACAAAATATGAAAGGATAAAAGTGAGAGAATAAGGATATTTTTATAAACTGAATTATATGAAATCAGAATTAGTTAAAAATGAAGAGAGCGTTTAAATTTATTCAAAATTAGACAGCTTTGCCTTTTACTCGGCAACTCCTCGGAGGGTTGTCAAAAAAAATCCCACTGGCTAAAGTGAGATCAATGTGCATCCAAGTATAATTACTGTTTTTTTCTCTTAATTATAGTATAGCTTATTTAATTTGCTCCTGGTGCTTTAACTTAAATCAGAACAGAAGAAAATGTATTAAACTTAAAAGGTCTTTGTTTCAAGGTCATCTGCAATTTGATGAATCATCAAATTTTGCAGATGTTGTCAAATTCGTTAAAATAACGCAAAAGAAGAAGGAAAATTTTTACTAACCAGCCAGAGTTTTTGATCACATTAATTAAAAATGTAAAAATTAAATAAATACTTTTATTTGCAGTTGACAAAGAAAAACTTTACAATGCCAGAATAGAAGGTAAGCATAAGAGAAACAGAGCATCCATTGCTGCAAGACTAAATATGGGTAAGTATATTTTTGTAATCTGTTTCTTAATATCAAAAGAAAACTCCGCTCTTTTTTTCTTTTTTTTTGTAATAACAATTAATTTCATCTAATCTAGGTGGCATCATTGCTCTTGGTATTTTTGGGGGATTCGTCTTTTTAGCAGTCATCATTTCTATAGTGGTCATCATTGTACGAAGGTATTGTTGAATTGACTTTAATTTTTCGGTTCTATCTGAGTAGTATATATGTAAAAAATATTATTTACTCACTTTTTTTGTCAGACGATATTTGGGTTCAAACCCTGTAATTGTCAAGATCAATCGTCTTAAAGCCCGCAGAGTAAAATGTTCCAATAATAGCAGTGAAAAATGCATGTGACTGGTGCTTATAAAATGTTGCAGTTCGAGAAGACTTCTTAAAAACACGGACTTTTATTTCTTGCGACAAACAAACATTTAATACATTATAACATATCACACTGACACAAACAACGAACACAAGTTTAAAAAAAAAAGAATTTGAATCAATCTACGTCTAAGCATGCGCGCACACGTGCTTCCGCTCTTAGATAGAGTGAAAAAAACATTTGCATAACACCATCAAATAACATCTTGCATAAATAATTGGGAGCATCCTTTTATTTCATGTGATAAATCGATTCGAACTGGGTTCGAATCATCAACTGTGTACACGCATTCGGATGGAAAGAAAAACCCAATATGAAACGGGCATCCTATTTCTGCTAACATTTTTTTTCTCCAAATTACCTCCCCAATGTGGGATTTATTGAGAAAAGATACAAAGATATATCCCGTGCTCAGATGACAATTAAGTCAGTCACTTTCCCAAAAGATGCTGAGTTTTCATATTTTGATATTCCGTTCATTAATGTTTAGAAGTTGGCAAATTGTTGTATGTACTTCTGATATTGTGTTTGATCATTAAAAAAAATTTAAGTTGTAACTCACTTTTTAAAAAGTTTATATAAAAACAATAATATTTTTCTATATGAGCACAGAACTAGTACTACAATCACTGGCAATTATTTAAATAAATATTACGAAAACCTCATTGACAGTAAATGAAGTATTATATGTCACTACAAGTTTTTAGTTTCTAACGGAGTAAAATTTCCAAAACATTAACATTCCACCAAATGGGGCTCTCAGAATATCATTAATAATTTTTTTTAAAAAATATGTCAACACTATTTAATAAGGCATAATGATATCCAAAAGTAACTTTCCCTATTCTATTAATTTGAATTTTCTTTGATTGCAAAAATGCACATTTCTCCATTGAAAAGTTTTATATATGATTAGATTCAGAATGGAAATTTTTTATATAAATAAATACAGAGTGCTAATTAGCTATGGCCCAATAGCTAATTTCTAAATATCTAGAGATACACAATTCCAATTGTAAATAATGATTAAATGAAGGGGAAGATTTTTATTTCATGTAATTTAAGCCAATAAATATATTTCTCAAAAAATTATGAAATCTAACTTTTTTATATAATTCCCGGAATTATAAATCATATGTAATAAAATATTCTGGACATAATAAAAAATTTTTCAAAAAATCGTTCTTTCGCGACTGAAATTCATCGATTAGCGAAACGTTGAAAATCACTATTTTACATGAATTTTACAGATTAAGTTAGTGTTTGAAGAAGTGATATAAAGGGATTATTTGCAAATTGAAATTTACTTTTCAAATTGTTCTTTACAATAAATGACCTCTATTTAGGTTCGGTTGATTTTAGCCATAAAACAATGGAAATATTTTACTAAATATATGATTTAATATATAGCAAAGGAATCGTATAAGAAATTAGAAAATTTTCATAAATACTTTAATGACTCAAACAACATAAAACAAACTTATTCCAGTCATTTTTAAAACATTTTACCAATATTAATTATATTTCAAGCGATTTAGAAATCATCTATTGGACAAAAATAAAAGTGGATACAAATTATAACTGGCATATTGTATAGAGAGAGAGAATCATAATTATTTGGGTTACAATTAAAATCTAACCATCTAACATGCATTTCAATGTTTTGCTGTGGGAACAATTAATCATTTTTGTCATAACCTTCATTGAAATTACATTGTGTTTCATCGTATTTGTGAGCAAAAATTTAAATGTATAAATATATTCAATAGTTTAGATTTATTTCTATAACATACACAACATTCAATTTATTATTTCTAAAGATTATATTATTCTAAGGGTTAGTTTCCATTTTTGATCAATTTGTTATTAAAAGTTGCTTCTTTTAATTTTACATAGCTATTTCAATTGTACAAGGAGGGCGTAAAAATTAATAATTTAAAAATGGCCAAATGGTCCCTTTTTTTCCTTCTGATTTTCTTCTAGAAATTTCCTTTTATTCTTGAGAGAAAAATGATCAACCAAACCTTAAAAATGTTTTATCACTGTTCTTTTTAAACCTTCATGGTGATCAGGCCTACTTGCTTTTTTTCTGTTTCAGCTCATTCTAAATGCCTTGCGCAATCAGCCGGTTGCCTTGAAATAACGGCCGTACTTGATTTTAATAAATTTCTTATGCACAACAAAATATTTTAAAACTTCAAACTGTGTTAGAAATTTTAAGAGCGTTATTTTAGTAACCTTACACCTGATATGTTCTTTGTTTGCATGAACCTTCTTAATGATGTCTAGTTTGAGTATTAAAATTGTAACTGCCTTCACTATTTTATCTGTTGCCACACATTATAATATAAGGTGCTGTAACTTACCATGAAATAAAATTATAGTTAAACACTTTCATTTTTTGATAGGGAAAGACTCGGAGCTAAAATTCACATATCTTTCAATTCGCAAAGTAATTCGTCTGTCGAAAAAGCGCACTTACAGTATAACGAGACGATCTCGAGGTAAAATCTGATGGAAATGGTGAAAGGTAACTGAAATCGAGATTCACATATTTTGGGGAAATGGTGAAATTTTATTGTGATTTATTAATTTTCATCAACTGCGTCTATTGAATATTTAAAGTCGAAACAAAATGTAAAAATCACTCTTATATGATCGCAAAGTATAATATTAAATTATTCATAAATGGTTTAGGCGCTCATAAAATATATCGGTCTTTACCTGATAAAGTTTCTAAAGATTTAAGCAGCTTGTTAATGAAGTTAGAAATCTTAAGAACAGCCACAGCATAATTTATGTGAAACTAAAAGCTTAGAAATTAATTCCATTTCCTGAGTCTAGAAAATGAAGAAAAGGCAATAATAATAAACATTTTGACGATTTAATTCATTCGTTTAGGTATCGTTTTCTTAATTTTATAAATAAAATAAAACTTGTTCTATTGCATCACAGCGCCTCTTCATTTTTCAGTCCTATTGTCATCCAATTAAAGATTTTGTGTAGGAATCCGTTATAGAGTTTTAAAAAATGAAAAACGATTACATTTGTGAATATATTATATAGACAACACAATAATCTTGGTAGCAATGCATGATAACGAATTATATTTACATTATTCCACAAATCGTACAAATCCTTCCACCAATTAGGAGAATTTCCTGAGAGTTTCATGGTCGCCACGCACACATCTGCATAATATGTTACAGTAAAATCCATATCCTACTGTACTGTAAAAATGTAAAACAATACATTAGAATATTTGGACATAACGCTGTCTAACATTCATTATAAAATGGGCCATAACCTTAATAATAATTTCTTCATATGCCATTGAACAAAAATAAAAGAATGATTTTACTAGCAACATTCTCAGCAAATGACATTAAATTGTGCTGTTTAATTTATTTTATACAGGAATTCCAATACCCAAGATTCTCTGGACTCATTGAGCACTTACGAAAGCCAGGGCAGCAGAGAGAAGCTATATCAAAGACAATTATGGCCAGGACATCCAGGCGTTTTGCCACCACCCTCAGAAGACCCTGACCACAGAAAAGACAGACGTGAACCTTCCACCAGCGCTCAGTACCACCACAGACACCACCCACATAGCAGTAGCCACAGAGACAGTGATATCAGTTTGGAAACGACGGCGTCCACGCCCAGATGGTGTAAAAAGCATGAAAAACGATCAGGGTATTAATAATGATAGTATGTACCATATTAAAATGAAATGAATTTAGTTAAAGGACGAAGCAATGGGTTGACTGTGGGGTCAAATAATTTCACTTCCACGCGATAAATCTCATACCTGTGATATAAGAACGTGTTTTTGTATTACCATGCGCAGTAAATGCTTGCTTTTACAATAACATTTTATAAAAATGCTGCAAAATCAATTTCAAAAAAAATTATAATTCAGATTTTTTTATAATTTTAAAAAAATGTTCCAATCAATAATAAAAAGAAAAATAAAGTAGGAGGCGTAATTTTTTCAAAACTTTTCAGTTGTTTCATTGCTATTTGCAGGGAGTCAAAGACTGAACATAGAAAGCAGTGAAAGATAATGTCAGAATCAATCTATATGTTCTTATATGTTTCTTCTATGAATTCGGGCATTTTGTTAAATCAGTGTTGTTTCAAATATTTAATTGACCCTCAAAGGGTTCGCAAATGGATTTTAAATTCTCCAGGAGGAAAAAAAATGACAGATCCTCTTCAGTTAACGCTAACTAAAATAAACTAAGCCATTATTTAAAATAATTGAAATTTTATGAATAAGTTGATTTAACAAGATCGTTTATTATTTATAAATTTATTTTTCTATATTTATGTATTCTTACAGTTGAAAAAAAGATCGACCATAAATGCGGTCGTAATATCCTATTACAATCGAAATACAGGCGCTAGTTTCACGTCCAAATTTACATGCAAGTCGAAAAGTGAGGATTATTGCAGGTCGACTCGGGATAGAATACTCTATCATCTTAACTAATATGCGATCTTCTAGGCCTACCCGTAATTAATATACATTTATTTCAATTTTTTTTAATAAAACAAGTGGACGGAGGGGGGATTGTTCTAGGTACGAAGTACATTTTAAATCGCTTTTCACAACAGCAATATATTTAATAAATAATTCTTGTAACAGCAGGCATTTAGCATAAGGCATGCATGTCATCACTCGTTTGATCATCTCCAATTTCCCATTTAATTCCATTAAAAATAACATACTATGAAGACAATGTCAGTATTCTCTTTGATCAGTATAAAATTTTTAAACTTGATACCTGTAAATAATTTAGAATTTTGTTGGCAGGCTGTATTTTTTCTTGATTCATATGTATGTTACATAATCAAGTTTTATTATTAATTTAATTTTATTTGTGTATGTATTTATGTATATTGAATGTAAATAAAATATTACTTAAAATTTTTTTAACTTGATCTTTCCTGGAAGACACAATATAGGATGTCATTGACTAATATTACAAATTTAAGTTATTTTGTAAAAAAATTAATATAATCTTGAGAAATAACTCAAATAAGAGTAATTAAAAGTCATTATAATAACATGTGCTACAATGTCACATCATTTTGCCAACACAGCAATCATAAAAGACAAACCAATGTTTGCTTCTTCGATAATCAACAAGAATGCTTTGACGAAGATAGCAATTTTATATTTAAACTAAATTTGGTAAGTTTTCAAAAACGAGCATAAACTATAAGAAAAAAAAGAAAGATGCTATACTACAAAAATCAATATATCTTGTAATATTTGGTCAAAGAACAAATTTTTAGTTATTTGTCCCAATATAAATGTACAGGAAGAATTTTTTAAAATATTGTTATGTTTGAACAAGTTTTAAAATTTACAAACTTGATAATTTTATTACTGAAATTTGGAATACTATTCCATATATTATTAAATGCCATTACTACAAATTGGTTTGCCAGAAATAGTCATATTATTTTCAATTAAATTTTCTATGCACAACTTGATATTCACAGTTCCTTCAAAAATGCATTTTTAAATATCAAAGTTTGATAAAAGCACAGTGGTGGCTCGTTAGCTTAGAAATTAGCAATGGTGTAAAAATATTTTTCAACAGATTGAAATTTTTAAAAAATACTCATAGTTAGTCAAAAATTCTCAATTTCAAATCCACAGGTTGATGCATTTTAAACATACTAAATAACCAATATAAGATATAAATTCCTATTCCTTGTAATTTTTTCACTAGAAAATAACGTGAACGCTGAAGGAATAATTCAATAAATAAAAGTATCAGTCTCCCCCCAAACAATTCCATCTTCACCAAAAAAAAAAATATGTTAATTTTTTTAGAAGAGTTAACCTCTGAAAAAAAAGGATTAATATTCAATAAAGCATACGCATTTCTGCCAAATAAGAATTGATACCAACACTCATAAACATAAGAAAAAGTGAGAAAGACAGATGGGGGGTGGGGGGCTCATAAATGAAGAGGCAATTTGGATATGAAATGGAAAAAAACATGATCAGCACTCCAAGCCAGATCTGCTCTGATAATAGCTCAACTTCTTCTAAATTCAAAGACAAGGGTTGATATTTTTTTTCCCTTGAAATCTATCAATTAATTAACCATGTGTGCAATGGGCTTTCATGAGCTGCAGAATAAATCAGCATGATCTGCATTTCTCTTCCTTTTTGATTCCTTTCCTATCTTATTTTTGTATTTTTATTACTTTTTCCATTTTCAATGACCATCACATTCTCAGAATGGCAAAATAAGCAAAAAGCATTGAATTTTCAAAAAAAAAAAATGTAAGGAAATCACACATACAATTAAACTTTTAAAGATAAGTTCAAGGAATATTGCAACTATAATGCACCAACTGCTACCAGATAAATATTTAAACTCTATTACCCACTATTTAAACTATTCCGTTTATAGATATGATTTTCCCTAATTAAAGTCGTATTATGTACCATCGGCATTAAAGTAACATTTAAATAATATTGTACAGCATAACATCTTATACAAAATGTGCAATTGATTCCAATATTAAAATGATCTGAGACTATTTATAAGATTACATCTAAAAACACATCAGGCTGAATAGAAGAAGATTATGAAATAACCAGTGTAACACATATAATACTTAATGACTTAGTTAGATTTATATCTTAGACCTTTTTTAATGGATTCCTTACAAATAACAAGATAATAAAATAAATAAGTAAATAAAAATTAAAGAATATGAAAAAATAATTCTTAGCTTCCAACAATGGGGGGAGGGGCCAACGTAATTCAATATTTGTGAAAACAATTTAAATTTTATAGTGACATAGTTGCAAGTATTGTCAAAAATATTTTTAAAAGTTATTCAAATTAAAATCAAAGAAAGAAATTGGACAACTAAACTGAAATTAAGAGAGATTTTTTTTTAAAAAAATTTACTTTTGAGTGATATTTTCCTTATGTTATTATCAAAAATGTTGTTTTTTAGCTTAAATAAAATTCTAAAAATTTTGAAAAAAAAAAAAAAAGCACTCAGGTGAACATTCCCATTTCCTAAGTATTTTAGTCAAAATTCAAATAAATACAAATCTGTGTGTGTATTTATTTGAAATGTAGTGTGTCAACATACACACAGCTTCTTTTCTTTTATTATTATAGGTTTGCACTTTTTTAAACTTCAGTAAAAATAAATTCTTTTTTTTACTTTCCTTTTTATTTGAATCCATATATCCTTCAACCTACTTTAAAATATTTAAGATAACAGAATAGAAGAGGGTTTTTGCTCCTCTTCTTATTGTACAAAAGTTACTCCACAGAAATTTAAATAATAATGCATGACAAATAAAATATTATGGTCAGATTAATCAAGTTATAGTTTTTCATTGATCATTCTCGGATTCATAAATCTTTTGCGCATATAAGGAAGCATTTATTTAGTTAAATGGGGGGGGGGGTGAAAGGAGGGTAATTTATGTTTAGCAATAGACTGAATTGAAATTATTCAATGAATTAGGAGGTGTAAAATCATTTATCTTTCTGCATATCATCCCTTTGCGAAGTACAATCATTGAAAATTGCTAGTCTTGAGATCCTAAGATGAAAAGTAAATGTGTGACACAATGCAAATGTTTTTCTTTTATATCTGACCTTGGTTCTAGAAGATTAGTTCCTGCTGCTGTTATTGATAGTAAGTTATTATAAAAATACCTATACACCAATAACAAAAAGTTATAATCTTTGTTATTAATCCACTTTATTTTGAAATGTTGCCTTTTAATTGCAATTCTTAAAAAAAAAAAAAAGGCTATAATGAAATAATTATTGGAGGAAGACTTTTTGAAAATAGCACTGAATTTTAGTTTATACTGCCTTCTCTAAATTTAAATCTAGAAAAGACTATTTGATCTTTCCCTCTGTGTTTCACCAAATAAATGAGTTATCTCGAGAGATTCAAGCAATGAAAGATTTGTCTTGTCCCAAATCATATTAAATGAAGTGCAATAAAATATTGGATCAATACTCAAAAGTGACACGGAGAAATTCCAATTAAGATGCTTCAAATATTAAAGTATTTAGCTTAGAATATTCAAAAACTCTAATAAACGGCATAATTAATTAATTAATATATTTGGTAGTGTTGTGTTTATTTAATAGTTTATACAAATTGTATTTTATTATACATTTTTTAATAAAATATCTATAAAGCAGTTCAGCAAATTTAAAAGATGCCATTCAAAAAAATACTAAAAAAGAAAATGATTTCAAAAAATTTGTTTTCTTCAGTTCCTACCATGCTTCATGCTGTGTAGCAATAAGGATTTACAAAGCAGAGTACAGATGTAAGTTCCACAAGACGTCAGAGAAAAAGTGCAAGATGCTTTTTATAATAAAAACACTCACATAAAATAATCTTCAAAATCATTTAGAAAAATGCAATTTTAATATTTACTAAAAAAAATATGAAATTTTTTTATCATTTTTATATACATGCATTTTTTATATCCCCCCCAAATTTCAATTAATTGATATCTATATTGCACATAACTATTGCTGAATTTTTATAAACTTGGCTGATTCCATGTTTAAAAAACAAATTATACAATATCAGTGAATACTTAAAGTTAAATTCATTTTGTTTGTGGCACATTAAATTTACATTACTATATAAAACAGAATTAACCGCATTAAAATAAGATTTAACAAAATGAGTTATTAAAAAGAAATATACATACAAGTCTTAAGAAACTATTTACAAATATGACAAGTAATGTTTCGATGATATTAAATTTATTATTATTTTGTATCATTACTTTACAAATATGTAAAAAGAATAAGAAATCTAGAGTGCATAAATTTTAATTTATTCATCAATTCAATATTTATACTTTGATTGAAAGCAGATATCATTGCTCTCATAAGAATTATCCTAATAAAGTTAAATTTAAATTATAAGTGTTTCAATGAAAAATAGCATGTTCTTTTTAATGCATAAAACAATTCCTTCAAAGTAGAAAAGTTAAACACACGAGATTATTTTTCTTATAAAGATACTTTTAATTTATATATAAAATCTATAAAGTGAAAATATCAATATAGGACTAAATTACATTAAACAAAAGAAAATTAAACAGGTTTCAAAATGCAATCAATACATTTATTTACAAGCTGGAAATATCAGTGTACAAGAAAACTAATGAAATTTTTATAAAAGACATCACATAAATGCTAATTAATTTACAGTGGTATGAATGGCATTGATGGGAAGAAAATATGCTGACGAAAATCTATCACAAATATAATATGATTACTTAATATAAAGTTTGACACATAAAATATGGACTGAAAGAAGAAAAGATAAGAATTCTGCAGAACAGAAAATGAACGTTTCATTTTAAACTTTTGTCATTAAAAAAGAATTTATAGATTATAAGAACAAGGTTGAATAATTAAGAACTGTAGAAACTGAAAGCATGGAATTATACATTAGAATATCAATCTAAGTGCATGACAAAATGAAACAGAAGTCAAATCAGTGAAAGTAATACAACTAAGGAAATTAAGATTCTAACTAATTTTAAAATAAAATTCACTTAAATTTCAAAAATAATTGTAGTACCAACTTTCTGCAACATAAATAAAATTTCAAATTATTACAGAAATTATTAATTTAATAAGAAATTTAAACTTCCGTTGAAAGCAATTCAAATAAAAATTTAAAAATACAAAATTATGCAAAATGATAAAATTTCAAAATAAAATTTAACTGGAAAGGTGAGGAAAGTAAAAAAAAACGATGTGTCAAAAATAAAATATATAATTACATGAAAAACATGTCGAGTATTGGTGCTGCTAACTAATTACACGTTTCAATTTCTTGCTCCTCTTTCGTAAGAAGTACTTTTTTCTTGGGATATTCTTACGGACAGTAAAACCTGAAAATCGCATAATTATTCTCAGTATGACTCAAAACGAAGCACTAAATTTGCATATAAATTTCCAGTGTTTCTCAGATTCTTCCAAAAAAAAAATGCTTTCAGCAAATTTAGTTAAAATCGCAAAGCAATGCATAAACAAACTGTCCCACTCAATGAAGATAAAACCTTTAAAAATTAAGTTTTTACCCCCCCCCCCCTTTCCCAACTTGGATTTGTTTGAAAACTGTCTAATAATACATTTTCAAACATATGTATTCAAATAATAATAATTTTGGATTATCAAATTTCCTTATTCACACTATAAAGTTAAAGATCATGAGAAACACTGAGTCATAAAATAAATTAACTTAAAATCTCTATCTTAAAAGTATCATTCAAAGTAAGGCCTAATAATACTTAAAACTTATGTCCACAAACTCTAAATAAAACCTGTATGATCTAACAGAAAAGTCTTTAAAACCTTAGCTAAGATAACATATTTTGATGCATTGCTATTATTTATAATATAAAAACATATAAGAAGTAAAAAACAGCATACACACTATTCAACCATTCTTCAGAATATTCAATGTGATCAGCCTATTCAGATAAACTTTGGTCAATGATTGCCGAACAATGCAGGTGTAGTTTATAATCACAGTACAAGATAACAGCATAAAAGTTGAGTTATTATTTGGTGACAAATTTCAAATTGCCCAAATATCAGAGCTGGGCACGGAGATCTACAGTATAAGCAAATCTGCTAAGCTAAGCAATTTTAAACGTAACAAGGCGGGCATTATAGTGCAAACATAATTTTTTAAAAATTACAAAAGAAAAATTCCAGCTAAAATTAAATAGCAAGGGAAAAAGAGCTTAAAAATTTCAGCAAGAGGGGGAAAAAAAGATAGGAGACAGGATCTCATTCCTATTTTTCAATAATCTGCTTTAAATTCATTCGAATTAAGTGCTTTCACAATTGGCAATCAACAAACATACAAAGTAAGATCATAAATTGCAGAAGCTTATATTTTTATTTAAAAAAATCAACAGCTTAATACTATGATAGAGAACTTAACAGATTTAATACTATGATTGTGAACTATAACCAAGTATAGAGGAAACAAATTCACTGTCACATCTATGATTAATGAATATGCATCTCATGGGGAAGCTCTTGAATTTAAATTCTCGCAGAATGAAAACCATTTAATAAAACTGAAGTATTTTCATTTTTAGAATACTTTTTTTATACTTTTAAATACTTTTTTTTCACTAAATTCATACATAATAGGAAAAGACAAAGAATGAGTGCTAATTTATGATTATCTCAAAACATAGTAAAGTAACAAAAAGCAGTAGGAATTTTGGCCAAAAATAAAAATACTATAATAATATTTCTCACAATGCATTTGAAAATATAGCTTCAATGCAATATAAAACTGCTAATGTATGAGAAATATGCAACAATCTCTTGCCAACTTTTTTAAGGAGAGGTTTTTTTTATATATATGCAGAATGAGATACAATGCAACAAGATCAAAAATTTAAGAGGTATTTGCATACTAATTTTCAACATATTTATCTTTTAACGTATCAATTTTTGCAGAGGAAAAAAAAAAAACTTTTTTAGAAATATCAGAGATGTTTTAATTTTCTGGATCATTCATATCAAATACAATTACTTAACCTCATACTATATTGAAAAGGGGCATATATAATGATGATCTGTTAAATTTTAAAATGAAATTATCTTCCTGTGTAGCAATATCCAAGTTATGATATGAATTCTCCATTCATTACTGTTAATTAAATTCTTTTAAATAATCCAAAATCTCATTTTTTGAAAATTAATAAATAATACTTTAGTTATCAGTAAACAAACAGTGATAAAAGCTTATGCATATGATCCAAATTCTGAAAATTCATGGATTATGAATAAAAAAAAAAACATTTTTTGATTATGTTTTTGAAATTGCAAAATTTTATAAATAATTATTTTAATTATTATACTGCAAACTGTATTTTATGTTCTTTAACATTAGAAAATGGCAACAATTTTTGTCAAAGATCTATATATGATGCTTGTTTAACTTTTAAAAATGATATTGTCAAATATTTTACTAATAAAAATCTCATTAATTCAAAAGATGAGCTTTCTTGAAATAAATCAGAATCAAAATAGAAAAACCTTGGCATCCCTCTATTAATTCATATTTTAATTATCACTGAAACTAATATACATCTATAAAATTTGAAAAACTTTTATATGTAGTTAAAGTATTCGAAAATGCCTTTTAAATTCTGTCCAACTTGTTTGCTTTTTAACAAAAATACTATATATTTCAGAATTAATCTTCAACCTTCTAATTAAAAATAAATGAAACTGAAATATTATAGATAAAATCATACATGTGAAAATATAAATAACATTTAAGTACTAAATGGTTTCAAAGAGAAATTAATATGTAATAATTTACTGAAGAGAAATTCTATCAATTACTTTTCTGAAAAAAATCACAGGAAAGTAATTATGAAATGGCATAATCATTAATTAATTAATGTGACATAGTTATATAACTATACTGATTTGCATTGCATTCCTTTGATCAGAATACATTAACTTTTGGTAACTTCTTTCAAATAGTTAACAATTTTAAACTAAGAACAATGTTATTGAGGCAAATGTAAATACAATTCAATATTGATAAAATTCTTTGGGTAACTGATATCATAGATATACACAACATGCCAGTTTCCTGTTGAAAGGACTGATAAAAAAATTTAGAATAGATTTAAATGCTTATAACATTATTTAACTTGCATTTTATATGACATCTATAAATGATTAATGAAATCTTTTATATCACGCAAGCACACATAATATATTTTTTATACAAAGCTGAAATCTAACGCTATAAACAGATGATGAATAGGTACAACTGAAAATAAAAATTGACATCAGTAAATAAAACTTATCTGAAGCAAAATTTCGTTCTGTTAATATATTTACAATAAGAGGTCATGATCAAGCCTGTGATTCATGGTCACCGTATCAGACATGTGACACACAGACGAGATGGCCCAATACAGTCATCGTGGCAGAAAGCTCCACACTTAAGACACATGACCATGGCTTTGAGATTACAAGCACAGTTATTGTCATTACCTGTAGAACCACTTCCACTACTACCGCCACTGTCTCCTCCAGTACTTGTGACAGCTCCCTCAATGCCAGATGATGCACCATTGATAACTGGACTTGACTGCAGTAAAGAACGAGGAGGGGTATCGCCAGTCGGTGTGCCAACCGTACTGGCAAGTCCATTAGCAGATGGGAACATGACACCACCTGAAGCAATTGGGAGCTGTGTTGTGGCTGGCACAACTGAAACAGCTTGACTTGGCAGACTGCCTCCTGATCCCCCAGTACATCCTTCAGGTAGAGAAAGATGATTTGTAACTGGAGGATAGTTCTGATAATCCGAGTTACACTGTTTATTCAGTGGATGGGGCAAGCTAGTTTCAGGAATAGGGTTTGATAATGGACGATTAATAGGAGTTGGAGATTGCATAGATAGAGCACTAGACGGAGTTGAAGCTGCTCGAGCTATTGGCGAATTTCTTGGACAGTCTGTAGTTAACGATACAGTTTTATCACTCGGTAAATTTTTGTTGACAGCAGGCTGTGGTGACTGATTTTCAGAGTTTGATAATCTTTCTGCAACTAAATGTTCAGTTTTTGCAGAAGAGATGCTGCTTTCTTCATTGCACAGGAAAGATACAAATGGTACCACACTATCAGAACTCGAAGGTGATGAGGTAGGCACACTTTCTCCCTTCTCACAGTCTGACTTAGCGTCATCACTCTCAGGAGAATCAAAATATACTATAGGTGTAACTTTAGAACTTCGGTAATATGATTGACAACTCGCAGGTCTTTTCAGTGAACTGACTTCCACAGAAGAACTAACGTGCACAGGAGTAAAGTTTGAAGGAGCACTAAGAGGACGAGATGGTGGATCAAAGTGTTTCTCTACACTCTCGTTAGAATATGGTTCAGCACTATAAGTAGATATTTCTTCACACTGTGTTTTATCACATGAAGATGGTGAAGGTTCAGTTTCAGTTTCTGTGCTTGGAATTTCTTCATTGGCTTTTTCCTGGGCACTTTCAATATCAAAGCTTGCATCTTTACTTTCAGTTGGGGATGGTTGGGACACAGCACAGGAAATACTTGAATTGTCAGCAGTAGAGGAATTACTGTTACCATCATCAATGAGAATTTCCTTTTCTGGTATGCTCTCCTCAGTGACTGTTAGGTCATCAGGTATTACACTTTCAACCTCACTGGATGGTAAACTCAAGATGATGGTGCTGTCTTCATCAACCACTTGAGAATTCTGAGGATGAAAAACTAGTTAAGAGCCATCATACTGTTACACAGATTTTTTTTTCCTTACCATAAATTATCTCCCTCTTAGAAATGACAATATCAAAGCGAAAATTAAGAAAGTGGACAAGTTCACGAAGCTTGATAAGTTAGACTTAAGTAAAGGAATGCAGAGGAGAAAGGATTCATCAGATGGATTATAAGGTATGCGATTTCTATATCCATTTTTATGGAATAGTATAATATGGTTTTGAATTTTTTAATAATTCTTTAAGTTGAAGTTCAACAAAAGGTGATATCCAATGAAAATCTGGACCACACAGCATTTTCCAGACCTCCAAAGCCTGCATGAAAATGCAAACTGAGTGAAAAAAAACAAACATTTTAAAGCAAAACATAAGAAATAATTAACAATAGCAGGTTAGATAAGTATTAAAAATTTAACAAATTTAAAAATTAGAAAAACAGACAAAATTTGAATAACTGCAGTTGGAATATTTACATTAAAAAATTCGTTATTTTATTTTTTGTTAGCATTCTGAAAGTTTGGAAAATGCAACTAATAAATCTCAATTAAAAAAAAGAACATAATTTAGTTAACTATTATAATAAGTGAAATATGGATACATTTGCTAATAAATAGAACAAAATTAATATACAATCAAAAAAATCATTCGTCTCTATAACTTGATACTATTTATGAATGATACACATTCTAAGTGATCTGCATTTCATACAGATTTGCAGAAATAATTCCTTATTCAATTATTATAAGCGTCTTTATATTTTGATAATCTAAAGTCTATCAGATTTTATATTAAAGTCAGCTTCATATTTAAAAAAAAAATTGTTCAAGAGCTTAAACATATTTTTTATAATAAAACAATTTCAGTAGAAATTTTCTCAAACTGAAAAAATGGCTTTGCATCTGAAAAAACAAATATGAAATACATATTTTGAAATTACAAGAGAAGTTTGAAGTGTGAAAATAATTTTCTAACACACACAAAAAAAAGTGTTGCATGACTGTTTTTGTAGGTTAATTTATAACAATTACATTAAACTTTGCAACATTATATTTATTACACAATTGCACCTGCTATTATGCAATGATTCTGCACTAAACCTAAACATACATTAAGCTTCCTACTCAATAAAATTGCTACAAAATCTGAAATGAATGATCAACCTGGAAGTTAAAACTCTCTGCCAAGGTATTGCTGATACAAAGATAAATTTCGTTTTCTTATAAATTACTCATTTAACAAATCAATTTTCAATAAAAATTATTTTCATAATATACATAGGAAGGTTAAATTTACAGAACTGATAAAATTATCAACTAAGCATTTATCAACTTTATAATTTTTAATTGTGTCAGTATAAATAAAAATCCTTTAGATATTAGCAAAGGTGTAAATAATAATTAATATTTGAGGTAATTAATATGTGTGCAATTAATATTTCAGGCCAAATAGCATCTAAAAATGTGCTATTCACAATGAACAAGAAACTAATATATAAAGAAGATTACCAAGTACTTATATACAAGAAGATTTAATAAGATGGGAGGGGGGAATGTAGGATAACAACTTGAACTGCTTAAATAAAAGTGGAGTGGAGTGGCATTAGTGGGAGGTGAGTTTTTACGAATTAAAATTAAATTTTAAAAACATCTGTCTTCTCTGTTATAAACAAGAAAATAGAATAAAATATCTTCAGATACATAGGCTATAAAAATAAAAATAATAACTTTAAGTATAATTGTATTTTAAATTAAAAGTGATATAATAAAGACTAATCAAACATAATTTCCATAAGATTTGCCCTAAAATCCTTGAAATTGGCATGATGACAAACTACTTCACTGTAGATTATTCATTTAGAAGGGGCGAAAAAACCACATTTTTTCACTCTGTCTTACGATTAGCACACCATAAATAAGGGGGGGGGGGCTCTGAAAGATTATTTCTTGTTTTCAGTACATGAAAAGTGAAAAGGCCACTCAGCCTAAATAAATAACATTACACAAGTGCCATCAATCAAGCTTCTTGTATTTCAGAATGGGCCAACAGTTTACTTCTATGTATAAAAGAGCAAAATATGATATTAAAAAAAATCTAATAGTAAATAATAACTATCTGGAAAATTCTACAAGATTTAATATGCACAATTAAGTGCAAAGGAAGGACATTCTTCTCAACCTTTAAAAAAAGATAAAATAATTATATGTAGGTTTGTTTATAATGTACATTTAATAAGACGGAAATACACATTATAATCAAATAACTCAATGCTTCTAATCTCGAACTATATATGCCAATTTATATAATCGGTTTGAGGTTTAAAAAATGAAAATTTCAGGTAAAGAATTATCATCTTTGTTCATCAGCCTGACAGAAGATAAAAACAAACTACATGCACCACTTCTCGTAGCAGAATTTACAAAATAATCAAACTTTTGTTATGAAACATGTTAATGAAGTAAAATTTCTTTATTTCATGCATATTTCTACACTAATGACATTTCGTATTTTAATTTAATTATAGTTAATTATAGTATTGTCATTTTAAAACAGTATGAAGATTTTTTAAGATGGACTCAGCAATTTTGAACAATGTTCTGATCACAAAAATGATATCTTAGTCGTTCTTTTAATTTTTTCTCCATTAAAAAATATCAAAATTTTAATTACTGCCTGATTTTGATATTTTTATTATGCAACGAATAATAAAAGAATTCCACGTCAGGATAAAATTAATATAATAACTTTGCTAATATGGACATATCCAATTAACAAGGTATTTCAAATAATGAAATACGCCCAATTATTTTTAAAAAAATACAAAATATTTCAAATAACTGTATTTAGAAAACTGAGATTACAACAATAAAGCTTAATCATAATATTCAGTTTTAAAGTTATCTGTATTTTGTGCACTTGTTTTAGTGAAGTTAACACATTTTAAAATCATATTCAGTCTTTTTCTTCTGTGATACGTTTTTAAAAAATAAGATTTGAAGGATACATATGTTGAAAAGTTATTTCAAGCATTAATAGTTCACTAGTTGTCAAAATTAACAGTTCTAGGTTACTTATCAAAATTAATGAGAAATGATACTAATAATAAAGTATTTACAAAAATGCAGTTATGCATATTGCTTATAGCTTTTACAGGTAAATGTAAAACCTATCACCAGATATTAAGCAAAAAGCACCAACACCAAAATTATTACAAAAGTAATCTCAAAGATTTCATCATTCAGTGAGAAACACATAAAAAGTAGGAAACTTACATTAAAAGATTGCTGCAAGCTTGATGAATCGGAATCAAGACAATCGGAAGGTAAACAACTCGTATCTTTTTGCAACGAGCTGGAGACTACATTAGTTTCTGTAATTTCACAATTAGAATTAAAGGAGGCAGAATCCCGAGAGGTAACATGCTCTGAAGGAGTGGCAGAATTCTCATTGCTATCATCAGAAGTTTCATCTTTGATAAGAGGAGAATAATCTGGACAAGTAATATTCATCGAGCTGCTGGATTCTGGATCTTCCACAGTAGTATCTTCCTCAACAGGAGATGTGTCCTTGAGATCTTCCGAGGATGGAGCAGGAGATGCAACAAGAGATGGTGAAGCATCAGACAACTCTGCTGGAAGGGGAGATTCAACTAAAAAGGCTTCAGGCTCCTCAACACTCGTAGAGTCGGCTGCCATGCGTACGGGGAGATTCAAATTGAATTGCGTTTCTGCCTCTTCCATTTTATCACTTTCGGGATTCTCTCCCAAGGATTCTAGGGAGGAGACTTCAGCATTAGAGCAGGTGTTAGAGGTTTCTAGCAAGTTAATGGTGGAGGAAACAGAGTTAAGCACAAAGGTAGGAACAGTAGTGGGTAGGCATGTTGTTAGCAGCAACTGATTTGAAGAAGATGGAACCTCTTGCATATTTACATTATTAGATTCCACAT
Organism: Argiope aurantia; assembly: GCA_026543865.1. Classification (NCBI taxonomy): domain Eukaryota; kingdom Metazoa; phylum Arthropoda; class Arachnida; order Araneae; family Araneidae; genus Argiope; species Argiope aurantia. The sequence continues at coordinate 97,578 of JAPMOR010081792.1, forward strand.
TTGGGGTGTCTGGTTTTACAACAGAATTTTCTGTTGATGAATCACTGGCTGGCTCATTTAGCATTGATATGCCTGATGTAGTAACTGATGAAGTTACCATAGATGCCGCATCACATGCTTGAATTTCAGCTGCAGCTTCAGTGACTGCAGTAGCAGGCTCTTTCTTATTATTTGACTCTTTGCATATTTGATAAGAACGTTCTAAATTTGCACTTCCATCACTACGTCCAGAGTTCTTTTTACCACTACCAGATCTAATCACAGGAATTGAGCGAATAGTAATTGGAGGAACTAAGCTTTGGCTAGGTGCCTGTAAAGAAGGAAAAATTGTTTATATACACTAGTGGAAAATCTATTCCAAATTAGAAATGTGAATAACAAAGAAAATTAAACAAAATATTCATTTTAAAATGTACTTTATGACTTCCATAACTGGGGTTTTTATTCCCCTTCTTCTTTTCCCACTCTTGTTTAATATACAAAATAAATCAGTTTTGATTTTTTCAAAATTAAAATTTTAACAAAACAAGAGAGATGTTTAAAAGAACTTACAGTTGTTTGAACTACTGTTACAGAGAGTGAAATAGGAATGACAGACGAATCTGCACAAAAAGTCTGAAAAAAAGAAAAAGCAATCAATATTTCCAAAAGCTAACATTAGAAAAATTTCCGTCTTTTTTTTTTTTTGCAATTTACTAACCTCTCTAGGAGAGTCAATTTCTTCTATTGAATGAGAAGGTGAAGGCATTGATGTGACTGATGAAGGGCAAGGAGATGGACAAGGAGAGTGTTGAGTAATGGTCTGAAGGGATTCTTCAGATGATTCTACAAATATACTCAATTCTATTTTAACCCAATTATATTTAAAATCTACTAAACAAAACTTAACATAACTTTCAAAGAAAATCATTCACAAGAAACAAGCAATACATTAATAAAAGCAATATAAATTAGTAATAAACCTAATAACAAAATAGAATTCTTTAATCTCTTACCTTTACTTTAACAAGCAAAATCCTACAAATAATAATCATTGAAAATGCATTGTAAAGAATTTTTAAACTTTGTCGATATTAAAGATAAAAATAACTAACTATTTTAAATAAAATATTTGCTAAAAAAAATGTGCAGTCTCTTTGTCGGAATCAAAGTAAATAAGTATATTTTTATTATTAAGCATTAAAGAATATGCTTCAACTGGATATATAAAATTTAACTTTTAAGCATGTTGCTATATAAAAAAAAATCTCAATATTAAATTTTTTTTATCAGAAACATGAGAATGCCCAGATTTAAAAAAAAATTTAATTCAAATAAATAACATTTCACAATCAAAAAAAATGTTTTCTTCAGAAAACTATTTGGAGGGAGTAGCAATCATACTTCTCTTTCTTTAAACATAATATATTGTATCTAAACTTAATAATAACATTTAATAAAATGCATGAAATTAATCAATCGAGATTCAAATACATCATTTTAGGTATCCCTATGTTCCTGATTATTTAAAAAAATTAATAGAATGCATTAAAATCTGCTAACTTTCTTTTAAGTATTTTTAAATTGAATTCATTTTATTTTTAAATTACAAAACATAAAAATTACACCACAAAAAAAATATTTTAACTCAAAATCTCATCGTAATGGCATACTAAGTATATAAGAGAAATCTTCAAAAAATTATTTTTTAAATAATAATTAATGTTACTGTGGAAAGTACATAAAAGGGCAAACTGAAGCTAAACTTAAATTATTTTATTCAAAGGATAAATGACTAGAAAAGTATCTAAATTTTTTAATATCAATTAACAGTTTAGCACAAATTTTAGCGATATGTAAATGTCGATTTCATACAACTACTCAGCAAGAATGATTTCTGTCATTAAATTGTAAAATGGACATTACCTTGATATTAACTAAACCATAAATAGAAAGATAAACAAAGATCAAAAATGAAAAGAGATACACCAAAACTAATCAAGATCAAGAGTAATTAAGATCTTAAAATAGTATAGTTTAGTTATTTATTTAAGGCCATTAATATATGCATAGTAAAAGAAATTTTGCAAACTCACAAACGTAACTAATAAAATCTACTACAAGAAATAATTTTCTTGCAGTTTCAAGAACTTCTTTTTATCATTTCTTTTTTGCTATCTCCCCTCTTTATGCTGTTCATTCTCAAGTGACTTTGGTAATATTTTCATCCATGTGTAAGCAATTTTTTAAGTCACCATGAGACATAAACGAATAAGTCATTTGATACGTTTGGAGAAAAGTTGATGCAATATTCAATGCAATGTTTTAGATAACACTAGCAAAGACTTGTGAAAATGACAATTGGATATAGATGGTAAAATTTAACAAGTTGGTCAGCAACTCATCAAATATTTAAAAAATATATATACATTTAAAAACAACAACTTGAAGAAATATATCTCATTAATTCACATAAAAATCAATATAAAGATTGTTTTTTAAATTTTAAAAATTAGCATTTAGAAAGGGGAATACCTGGTGATTCAGAAGAATTTGAGGATATTGTTTCTGAAACCTTCAGTTTTTTACTTGGTGGATCATATAGATTTTCACTGCTTTCTTCAATGATTGAGGTATCGATATCTGAAGCTTCATTATAAAGAGGTGAATCCACAGAAGGATGATTTTCATCTGAATGTGAAGGCGACTGGAAAAGAAAAATGCATGGTTAATTAGCTATTTTTTAAATGAGTAAATATGCTATTTGTGGCAATACATTTACCTATAAAATATTCCCATCAAGCACATATGATCCATGAAAACAGGATTATAATATCATAAATATAGCTAGTTCTTATAAAAGAATAAAAAACCTAATTAATTCTCAAAAATCATAATTTAAATCAGATTTCAGTATATTTATTTCAAAATATGTTAAAAACATTAAGATAAATATAAAACAAAATACCAAACCTTCTTTTAGTAATTATTTAATGATCAGTTGAAAGTCATTTTAAAAATTAGTAATTATTTATAAAATGATTTTAAAATCGCTTTATAAATACATATCAAGTTGAGTAAAAAGTTTTCTGCCTGTTCCCCCCTCCCTTAAGTGATAAATACATATAAAAACAGCAAAGCTAATGAGGATAGTAATATCCATTTCTATCTATAGCATCTGCCAATATTTTGAAAAATTCCAATCCTTTTTGTTAAGAACTGTGACATACACAGGTCCAGAAATAGGTAAACCTCATTTATGATCTTATTTCAATTGAAGATAGCATCATCAGGATGCAACTACAGTTGTGAAAACATATTAAAGTCCAAAGAAGCCATGCTGTATGCTGATGATGGATCTTGTATTAAATACCACTCTAGATGGTATCTAGTCAGTCATTATACTAAAACGTCCAAGAACGTTTTCTTAATGAAAAAGAACTTTCTGCCTTCTCAACTCGGATTTTATTTATTTATTTTCATTTTATTTATTTATTTTATTTTATTTGCTTCTTGTGAATGACATTACAAACTTTGATTAGCATGATGCTGTATATTACATTGTTGATAATATGTCTACACTTTATAGGTGCTCTTTATACATAATTCCACGATAATCCCCTCAGATACTAGGAAACATCTTGTTAGAGCTCATCTTGCAACTGATCTGTTGATTCTTCGGGAGCTAATAACTCTCCTGTATAATTTGTATTGTTGTAGTATAAGCATTTTTCATCACAGGTCCCAATTATACACAGACTTCTTTTTCTTTCCTTTGATCTCTGAGGCTTTTTTCCCCCCTTTTCCTTTCAGTAGTTAATTTTTGAAGCATCCAATGAAGAAACTTAAATGGCAGATTTATGCATTTAAGAATGTTAATTATTGTTTCTTGGCAAGTGCTAAGCTCTAGCACAATAGTTCATGTTAAAATACTTTTACTATGATCAGCAATTTGCTCCAACTGCTCATAATCAACTTCAGATAGAAAATGCTTCATCTCTAATGGTAAAATTTCCAGTTTTAAGCTTCTGAAACCAAACTTTAACCATATCATAAAAAGTAGTATTGATCCTTAAATTTGCACAATTTTTTCTGGTGACATTCAATTACACTAAGGTTTGTCAGGGAGTTTCTACTACAGAACCGTTTTGATCTGTTGACATGGCAGCACTATTTTCAACATTTTTTTTTTTTTTTTATGGACAAGATAATAAATTTTTAACAAACAAATTGCAAAGCCATGTAATTAAAATTTAAATTACAAAATAATATAAGAAACAAAACATGAGGGTGAAAAAATATCAGGATCCAGTAAATACTCCAAAATATTATAAAATGTTTCATACTTTAAAAATAATAATAATAATAATAATAATTTTTTATTTTATGTTACTTAATTATTGTTCATTAATAATATATGTCAACCTGACAAAATGTTATATAGCATTATAAATTTCAAAATAAAATGTTCTGAATCTAAGCTGACACATAACAGTTTAGTTAAACAAAATTAAATAGTATTTTTAAATACATGAAATTCTGTTTCATCTGCATATTTTGCATATAGAAAACAAAAAGCATTTTTCATATACTATACTGTTTATAATTTCTGAAAGGGCAACTAAGCTTCATAGATGCAAAGGATACATAGATTATGTATGATTATATTAACCATTCCATATGCTGTAAATGGTTCAGAAAGTTTTCTGAAAATTATTTTAATCTAGACAATGAATGTGTCATGTTCTAAATGATCATTTGAAACTGACAAAGTAAAATATGAGTGTTAATTTGAAACTAAACAACCTAAAACAACTTGCGGCTTAGGAGAATTTATTGAATCAACCAATCAATAACATACAACTAATTAAATCAAAACTATGAATGATAAGACGATTTATCTAAGATAATAATGAATACTCAGACAATGAAAAATAAATAGTAATGTTATACATAAAATTCATACAACAATGTGCAGGACATGATTTAAGCACAAAAATGCCCAATCAACTAGACAAAATACCACTTTAGCTTAAAAAAAGATTAAGGTCTGCAACTGATGGAATTGGAACTGAACCATTTATTATAGTTGAAGCTATTAAGTGAAAATAAGCCCGTTTAATTCAAAGAATCACTGTTCAGAAAGATATGAATTAAAGAGAAGAGTTGTCCAAAAATGACCTGAATCAGAAAGAGAAAGCAAACTGTTTTCTAACAAGACAATGTTAGATAACATGTTTTAGGCTATTTAAAATAAATTTTTGTAACTAGAATAAGAAGTTTCTACACATACTCTATAATTTCTTAGACTTTCACAATCCATTTATTTTAATCGCTTCAGACAGACTGAATGACAAAAACTTCACATTCTTTGAAGATTAAAAACACCTGTAGACCCAAGATTTCTTTTTTTGTGGGGGGGGAGGGGATGATTAGCAGAAAAACACATAATGTTGATTAAATGCAATTTTCAATTTTAAAATTTTTTAATGATTATAAAAAAGGGAGTTTGTTTTTAAAATCAATCTGCTAAATACTTAAAATTTTCAAGCACTACAACTGAAAAAAAAAATTTTTTTTTAAATGATATTCACTACAATTACAATACTAATTTCTCAAAAAATTGCCAACTTTCCTATATCAAAATAGAAAGAAAAGGAGTCAGAGATGTGTGCAAATCATACTTACATCTTGATCTGGTAGATGCCTATGTTTAGACAAACTAGAATTTAGTCGACTCTTCCGAACTACTGGTTTAATTTTTATAGTTGGCACATGTTTGGTTTGGGTGTTCAAAGATGACTTTAACTGGGAATTTATCAGAAATGGAGAGGATTTGTTTTGATCTGGAAACTCAGACATAGAACTGCAAAACAATGTGCATATTTTAATAGAACTGAACATGCAAAATAATTTTTTAACTACAAAATTCTATAATAACATCACACAAGGAAAATTTTAATAAAAATTACCATAATTTTTTTATTGTATCAGATTGCTTGATTTTTATTACCCTTTACTTCCCCTTCAATTATTGAAGACAATGCATGAAAAATTACACACTCAGTTGTAAAGCAAACATTCAGGATTAAGATATCAATTAGATAAAAAAAATAATAATAATAAATAAAATACAAGATGGGAAAAGTTTACTATAAGGGAAAATTAATAAAACATTAGTAAATACTTTAAGTGTTTCACTAAAAGAAGTATTAATTACAGAATATGAGAGAGTCATTTCAGGATAAGTCAGAAAAATCTTAAAATTTAAAGAGTAACCATGGGCTGCTATAATAAGCCTGTTTTGCAATTCAAAATAATAAATAAATAAATAGAAATACATTATTTTTTAAGTCTTAAGTCAATGAAATTAATGCTTCCTGAATATTTCAAAATCTTAAAAAGACCACTTCCTATTGGAAAAATAATATATATCATTTAACATTCTGCTCAGAATTAACCACACAAAATTAATAAATTCAGCTCATATGCAAATAGAATTTATTTCACAAGTATATATTTTTATCTGTATAGGTAGTAATCAATTTAGTATAAACAGTTCTTATAATAAAGTTCTAGAGGGAAGAAATTTTAAAAAAGGTGGGAGACTATGATTCATAAAAGAGCTGGAATGTCTAGAAAACTATTTTAAATATTACGATACGATAACTAGTAAATATTTTATTCAAAATATTAAGATAATAATTGAAAAAATAGATGTGAAAGCTTTATTAAAGAGGATAAATAATGGTTATTATACAGAAAATTCAAAAATGTTTTATGAAGTATTCAAAAAGAAAAATTTTTCAGAAGCTGTTTACACATTTTTAGAATGACTGTAGAGTAAAAATAAATAGCAACTACATTTTTTAAAACCCGTGGTAACAGCTTACTTTAAACAATTGCAGTTACTTCTTACAAATAATATTTTCTGAAACCCATAAGGTAAAAAAACTTTAAGGCTAGAAAGAGAATATTTCAGTTTTTCTTGAAAAATAAACTTTTATAATAGAAAAGAAATGGAATACATTATATGAATATGTATCATAACTTTTAATATGAATTTACATTAAATAAAAGGCTGTTACCATTGCCATACTCTGGATACAGAGAAAATTTTTGGTCTCATCTACCAACAAAGTGCCATATATAGCCATTTGTTCCTTTTCCTGAGTTACATTTTATGTATCTGTCTACCAGTCATAACTTTAAAGAAAAACCAAGAAAATTGAAATATTGAAACAAAAGTTCAGAAAAAGATATTAGATTGCTTTTTCAACTTTAAACCTTTTTTCCTAAGCATGTGTAAACAGCATCTAAAATTTAAGTGTTGAAAATAAACATTTAAATTCAAGACCATTTAGAAAATAATTACTTCAACTTAACCAATCAACAGATTTAAAATATTTTAACAAATTGAATTTTCAGAATGCCTGAATATTATTATATTTATTCCTTTTAATTTATTCCTAAATTCTAAAATTAAGAAAAACCTACTTAAGAACATTTGAAAAATACAACTAAGAAGTTTCCATGATTCATGCATTTTTACAAAATTTTATAAAGAGCTGATTACAGCTCAAATCCCTTTTTAATTTTGATTCTCGGTAAGAAACATCAAGAATGATACAAATGTAAATAAACTTATCTGCACGAAGGGTCAAGAGTAACCCATGGTCAACCGACTTACATTCACATAACGCCAATGTTGCAATCCAAAGGACACCATGGATCAAGAAGTATTGTTATGTTTTGGATATTCATAATGACAATTGACAAATAGGGAAATGTCAATTGATCTAAGAGCCACGCCTTACCTTGGATTTTTGAAAAGAACCTAAAAAACAACTTTTTCATCGCATATATGTGTTAAAGTATAAATTTAGAGGAAAGATAGTTCTGTCTACAAAATTAGCTCATATGAAAAATAAGTATTGCTACAAAACTAAATCAATTATATTTATCCTTGTCAAAAAAAAAGCATCATTAACTACAGAGTTATTATAAACCAACTTACTTATAACCCCATACAGGCTCAAAATTGTGAATCTGAAAAAAAAAAAATAATAATAATAATAATACTTTATATTAATGATAAATAATTGCTATCATTTTAAACATACAACATATACTTTTAAAAGTTGCGGGAGGAAAAAAACTTCTTAATGAAAATTTTAAAGTAGTTTTTAGCAAAACAAAATTATCCAAAATCTAGAATTTTCAAAATATAGCACATAACTTCAAGGTTTCTCAAGTAATATTCTTTATAGTCTACTCATAACAATTATAATTTAATAACTAATTTATTTTTTATTTTTATCTAAAATTTCTCAGATAAATGTTTTGAGACAATAAATTTCAAAATAAAAACAATTAAACAAATTTAACAGCTTTATAACAATATTATGTTTAAATATTAAATAAACATTTATTCATCTTGTATTAAAACTGCTATGACTGTAATTGCTTTTAAATTAAATAGATCATTTCTTTAAAGAAGTTACATGATTCTGGGTACTTGTCAATGTGGCAGGTGTTTTTAAAGATAGGTATACCAAAATATCCATAAACCTATTATTAACATATAATCAAAATCAACTTCAAAAATTATTTTTCCAAAGAAGATATCAAATGCAGTCCTACCTTCCAAGGATCAAGCTTGCTGTGATCACGCTCAGCTTCACCTTTTAATTTCATTTGGTTTTCTGGAGTAAATTCTCCTTCTTGAAGACGTCGCTTCCATTCTTGACATGCTCTAGCAAAAAATTCATTGCTCAAAGCAGTTGCAGTAAGTCTGACAGAATAATCAGATCCTATTATTCTGTCAGCCTGAGGTAATAATTGAACCAATCGATATTGATACACAGGAGGTAACGATGCAAATGTATGTTTATTTAAAAGTGCCTGGAATTTTAAAAAATATTATTGAGCTTTTTAAAATATAGACAAAAACATAATGCTTTATTTCTGAAACATACACACACAAATACAGTTTTTAGTAGAATATCCACTATGATAAAATACACTCAAGTCCATATATTGATAAGATAAATGCAAAATTCCAATTTCTATATACAAAATTAATAAATAATTGATAGGAATAAGAGGCAATATTGCTTGGTTGGAGAATATAAGGAGATTTTTTTAACATGACAAGTATATAAATCACACACCAGGATAAATGGTTAATCAAGAGGGGGGGGGGCTGTGTATCCATTTTGAAATTATTTGTTTCTTCTTGGTGTAGCAAATGATATGAATCAAAGAATACATGTAGATAATCTTACCCATGGAAGGATAATAGAAAAATTAGAAAGCCATTCCATCAAAGGTGTTAGTAATGATTTACTAATAGTCAAAAATGTTAGAAGATAGATACAAACAGAATTTTACAAAAATGGAACAATTATTAGGTGTTCAGAAATGTAACTATTTTGATTTGATTGTCTATAAACCAATCAATTTCAATAAATATTTTTGACAGAAGGAAGAGATGCAAGTATTGAAAAGAACATGTCAAGGGAACTTTTAAGCAGTGGGTATTTTGTATTAAGCATGATTGAGAGCAAGATCTTGTTTATGATAGAATTTAAAGCAGAAATCTGGAACTGAAAATTCTTTTGCCATCATTTTATAAGCTGGAGATTAGAGAATCGATGGTCTTGGAAGGTATAATGAAAAATAAATGTATACAATTTTACAACAAGGAAAAGAGAACTATGAATCCCAAATTATTTCCTAAATGCTATATGCTATGATGTCCATTGTCATTGTGCAGCATATGCTGATAATCTTCAAGAGATACTTTGGTGGGAAAAAGTAGCAGGGGAGGTGATAAAATTGCAATCTACAATTAGAAAAAAAGATCTGTTGATACTTATATGAAAAAGTCAGAATTTAAATCCAATTCACAAGGATAATCAACTCAAGATTGATATCCTTTGCTTAAGTTTGTGTACATTTTAAATTTATGCTTGCATTAATATAAAATTAATACATCTTACTTCTCAAGATAAAGGATATCATAACCTTTAATATAAAAAAACTCAATGTTTTTAATTTTTTGAACGCAGTGAAGTAAAATCTAACTGTTTTAGGAATTTAATTACAAAATAATAATAAACTCTTAGGCTTTATAAAAAAATAAGATAATATTCCAAATAGTTAAATGACATCATCATGGCTACATCATTGTGCCAAGAATTTATTGCAATGGCCTGGTAATGCTAAGGTTAAATTCGAAACCATAACACATTTTATAAAAGTGCATAAATGTAAAAAATAAAAGAAAGTAACGTTCAATAAATTTTACATATAATTTTCAATTAAAGTGTTTCAGAAATCAATTACCATCCTAAAAGGTAAAAGTTTCCAAATATGTGCAAAATGCGAACATAAATTTAAAATTTTCCCAATTACTCTCTCAATCCTATTACTCCTATCAAAACCTTTAACAAAATATGCAGCAAATAATGCACACTGAAAAGTAATCTATTTTAAATGCAAAATTTCAATTCTCTATTTAAAAGTTGTATAACAAATTAAGAGTAAGTAACATAAAAATTATTTCTTTCAATTGACATTTACGTTAGGTGAAAAAAATAAATGAGACATGCAACAGCAATTTAATAATGCCCTAAATAAAAAAATTTTAAAAATCACGAAATTTTATTTAATATGTGATTATTAAAAAATAAACATTAATATTTACCCTTAAATTGGTATTCACTAATATGGAATCAGGCGTTTCAATATTAATACATCCTTTTTTAGTTTGAGCAATCTGAGCAGCTATTAAAAAAAACAATGAAATATCAATAAAAAATTCTGCTTTTGATAATTACAAGTTATCAATATCACTATAATTCTTACCTGTGCTAAGTTTCCTGTTAGATCTTTTCCTTGGCTAAAATAAGAAAGATTTTTCAATTAATACTATTATCAATAAGATTTAATAAAATAAAATAACTCATTGTAATGTAAATAATTAAAAGAATCTATAAAAATATCATGAATCCAAAATGATAATTTTAAATAAGAAGCATTAAAATAAAAATAATTGATACAAATTATAATTCAATATTCAATTATAATCAAATGATTAAATTACACAAATTATTCTTTCTTTCAACTATCTTAGGAATATTTAAAGCTCACAGAGTATAAATTATTAATGTAAACATTCATTATTAGTAAGATGCGCAAAGAGTATAAAAATTTTATGAATGGTTAATAATTTACTATTGAACTTTTGATTATCAATTATAAGAAGTTTCAAATTCTCAAAAAAATATTACATAAGAAAACTGAAATGCTCATGTAAGAAAAGGCAAATTATAAAACTATTTAAGAAACAAATCCATAGCAAATGTGAAAAAAATAAAAAAGATTTTTTTTTATAATTACTGCAGAAAAAAATATAAATATTTACGTACTTTGTGAATAACTAAAAAATTTGCCAATATAAAATTATTCGGACAGAAATTTTGAGGACTGATGATTAATTATTCCAAACGAATAAGTGGCCAAAAACAACTTAAGATATATAACAAAATAATGATAATAATAATAATAATTTTTAATCCATATATTTATTTACCTTGAAACTCAGACCAGGTATAGAAGCTAGAAGTTCTCGCATTGTTTGAGGTTTATGTCTAGTACTTTCTCGAAGTGAAGTTTTCTCCAATGAGCAGCGCCACCTCTCTTCTGGGACACAACCTTGCAAGTATATTTCACTCTCAGAAAATTTCAAAAGCAGTATTCAATAGTTTTCTATGCATTTCATTTAAAATTGCATAACAAAAGAATTTCTCATATTTAATTAAGAATGATTAGAATTTAGAATAAAATATTAAAATTATTTCAAATATTTAAAAAGCTGTATTCAATAGTTTTCTATTCATTTCATTTAATAATGCATAACAAAACAGTTTCACATATTTAATCAAAAATGATTAGAATTTAGAGTGAAATATTAAAATTATTTAAAATATTATAGTTATTTAAATTATTTTTTAAATATATTTTGCCCAACTAAAATATCTAAATAGAAATTTACCAGCTCCTGCAGGAGCAGGTGGCAAGGACTTCATGATGATGCGAGGAATAGGAGGAGGTGCATTGCCACTAGCAGCGATAGCTGTATTTCTTCGTCTCCTCTTCTGCTGTTGTCTTAGTGCATGTTTTATTGCCCTTTGACTATGACTTTGTGAAACCTAAATTTAAGTTTATAAAAAGATTGCAATAAGATGCAGTAACACCCATTGGATAGCTGAATTTATATAGAAATGAAAATATGCATAATAAATAAATGAATTATTTTGGTATCTACATCAATTAAGAAAGTAGGCAGGGAAAAAAAATGAAATGATTCATTTGAATTTCAGTCAAGAAGATTTTATTAATTTTTCCACTTAAAAAAATGTTAAATTTAAAAAAAAATTATATATATATGCATGCAGCATAATCCCTAAGAAGATTAAAAATTTTTGATGATATACAAGCTAGATTAAAGATCAAAAATAAAATAATCAGTATTTGACATTTTGATGCCCAATTATGTACCATTAAAGCAGTAAGTAAATCCTTGTCTATAAACAATTTTCTTTAAGTTGGCAAATCACCCAAATCAACAAGATAAATTCGTCAGTTAATCCCATTCAGTTAAGTAAAAAAAGAGGGGAGGGGTGCGGTTATCTATTCCCTGTCTTTAATAATACATTCAAAATATACTCCTGCCACCCAATTTTAGTGTGACTATCAAAGCATTTTTATCTATTTTAAAGATTAAAACAACAGCTTTAATTAGCAATATATTGCATATTACATCTAATATGAATTATATTACCAATTATTAAATACACAAAGGATAAAATGCATCATCAGAATGAAACTCAAATTATCAGAAAAAAAAAATCCTTTTACCAGTAGGTCCAAATTTTCCACATTCATTTGGTTACATTTTAATAAAAAGTTTATTAACTAATTAGAAATTCAAGTTTTAATTGGAAATTAATCTTTAAAAAATGTGCTATCTGTACATCAAATTCTTCCAGAAAGGAGAAAAATAAAAACAGTTCTAATTAGTTAATACTGTTATTGCTAATTCAGAAACTTGGCAATTGTACAAAAGGGTGCTCTGAAGAAAAATTAAGAATTCTTGACATTTATTACTTTCTATATTGTTGCTATTAGTTCCTTGCTTATTACTGCCATTTTAATACAGTTCCAAAACTGAACTTTCTTCAGTCAATGAGTAAATGTAAATAAAATAAATGAAGTTATTTTTTTAATATCGAAATAAGTGAAGACTATGAAGGTATGTTGATTGCAATTTAATGTCAAAATGATGATGGTGATGATTAGAGCAAAAGATTGCATATAAAGAGTCATATTATATATATATATATATATATATATATATATAACTTTGGTAGAAATATGTAATTAGAAATGAAGGAACAATTTTTATTACTCTTAATACACTGAGTAATTACCAGCTATTGCTATAACAAGTAAATAAAGCAAAATATTAAGCACTATCGAAAAGCAAATGATTTTAGCTGCATTTTATGACTTTTAAGCCCATGCAAAAGTGGAAAATTAAAAAACTGCTATTTTACATTTCTATTAGTAATTTTTCCACGGGATAATGACTTTTCCCCCCCCCCATACTTGAATAAATAACTATCTAAAGTAAAATTTTCCAAAACTTGCATAGATCCTCTTCAAAATTCATAGGGGAATGACAAATAAAACAATTAAAGATGCATTGAAAAAGTACGTTAGTACCTAATTTTTTTATTAAAATAAATATAACAAATTAAACACATGCACAAAAATCTTTGAAAATTGCATAAAATTACAAATATTGATCTATATGATCTCTTTTTTTTTTCATTTTTTGATAGTATTAATGAATTATGATACCTTTGAAGGTGAGGAAACGGGTAGATTTGCAACTGAGGATTGATTGCATTTTTCTTTCTTAGGATCTTCTAAATTTTCACCATTTATTCTTCTCACTCGTGTATAATATTCATTTTTGTAAGTAAGAGGTTTGACTGTAAGCTGGTCAGCTTTATGAAGGAGAGATTCATCTGTTTGATGATTGCATATAGAATTATTGTTCAGAGCAGTTAAATTCTTATAACCAGGAGGTAGTCGTACATACAGAACTGAAAATAAAAGTACTTTATCAGAACACTTTTATTTCAACAATATAATAAAGTCGTATATAGAGGCAATACAGTAAATAACAATACACAATTTAAAATTTTACTTAGAAAATTTAATTCTTACTTTTATTTCATAATTATCTTTCCCAAATAATCATTCCATATTCATTTCATTAATTTAAAGAAATCCACATGTGAAGCTTTTTTCCAAACATAGGAGATGTTCTTAAGTTGTTTTTTATTGCTATTTAATTAGATTGCTCATTGTGAAATTAAAAATTATGAAAGACAGAAGAAAAAAAGAAAAGATGACTGGTTGTAAAAAATCGTACAGCAAAAAAAAAAAAAAAAAAAAAAAAAAACGATACAGCTACCTCGATCTTTCTTCCTTCCAGGTGATAAAGAGGCTCCTGAATCTTGATCTGAATCACCAGGATCAAAATCTTGTCCACTTTCATCTTCATCAACTTCCATTTTTATACCCCCTTCAGGAATATTACTCTGCAAAAGTTTTTATGTAAATAAGTAAAATCTAACTCGAAAATAAATTTAAAAAAAAATAATAATAATTTTTAAAAATACTATTTTTCTCGGCTTTCAAAAAGTTTCAATTCAGCATTCACTTAACATGATTTTTTTTAAAATGAATCATTTGAATGTTTTCAAATGAACCAGAAATTTCAGAAATTAAAGATTCAGAAAACATTTTAAACCCCTCAGAAAATTTATTCATTTGTGAAAGTAAACAGGCAATTTTCTAAAAAAGCATGAAAGATAAATATATATTCAAAGTATATTAGATATGCATGTTTTAAAGTAAGTAAACTGATTATGATTATAATTATCACCATAAATAATTTTTAAGAATTAAAAAACACAATTTTAAAAATAGTGATACTAAATGTAGTTGAATTCTATAATTTATATAATAAAAAAAATCACTTTCACCAAAAAAAAAATCCATAAATGTTTGAAGCTTTTTTCAGCAATAGTAGTAGTCTAACTTTTGAAAAATAAATTTCCAGTTTTTGATGGTGATTAATAAAAACGCATACCTTGCTATTATTGTCTTAGGTTTAAAAAAATTTCTAAATTGCAACTTAATAAATCTTGCAAAATAGGAACTAGAATAACAAAACAAAATCAGTTCTATTAAAACATAATTATAAAACATATTTTGCAATTTGCTATGTGGCATAACTAGATTTCTAAAGATTTGCCTTTATGTATGTGTGAGTATATGTACTTTACTTATTATAGGTAGTGATGGTGCACAACTCACTCTGTTCGCCAACCCCTAATAAGAAACAATTTTAATTCTTTTCAGATCACAACATGATTCTAACTCACTTCGCTTGAGAAAATTGGCAATGTTCCAGTCTCTCAGAAATTTCGATCCATAAATTGATTATACAGTCAAATTTTTTTTTGTACAGTCCTTTTTTTATGCAGTATATGAATTCCAACAGTGATGACACTGTAACATGTTGCAATGTTTTCTATTAGAATAGATCCAGTCACTAATACAAGGTGTATGATATATAATGTATATATGTATCATATAATTTCAATATTCCAAAATGAAATAAATAATACATTGCAAAAATAAATCAACTTTAATATCTTCAAGTAATGACATTGATTTTGAACCAGTCCATCACAAGATGATGCACATTTTGGATTACGATCAATTGCATTGAAATATAAACATTTTGAAAATTTCTCCGTGTTTAAGGTGAGAAATTAAATTTTAAATAAGATATTTCCATGTGAAATTTAATTATTTTATTTGGAAAACATTTCTTATTATTAAATAAATCTTCAACAGATTTTCCTTTTCTTTAATTTTAAAAAACTTATTTGTAACAGCTATTTATGAAGTTTTGGAATATTTTTTGTGCAGTTTCTTTTATGCAGTTCCTATTTAAAAAACAGGTTAAACAGTACATCTCTATTTTGTCTATTCCAACTGGATTTTTTTATGAATGATTCATCCCTTTCTTTTGCAATAAAGTCTCATCTTTGATGATTATACTGATATTTTTGCATTATCCCATGGTGAAAGAAAAAAAAAACTTGTCTCACATTTCCCCGCCAAGGCAAACAAAACATTAAAGTTGATGCCAAATCATGATTAACAAATTCAACCTGATTTTGCATCAACATAATCATTTTATATAGAGAGAAATTGAACCAGCCAGCTTTGGTATTCATCTGCTTCATTTGATTGATAGTTGCTAATTGTTTCCTCAGCAAAATATTTTTAGACACCAAAATTTGATAGATATACATCTTACATTATTTCAAATCCTTATACTGTTCTGTTTAGTGTTCTTTGCACTTCCCTACTTTTCAGTATCTTTATACATCCAATTATATCGCATGATAAAGAAGCAGTATTTTAAAATACAGCCACTTTAAATTTCTATCATCATTGCTTGATTCTGAACTTAAACCGTAATTTTAACAACTTAAATTTTAGACCTTAACAAGTCATATGTCTGAAATCATGGTACAAAAATAAAAGAGCTGATCCTAAAATAAAAAAAAAAAAAAAAATAGCAGTTAAGAATTGACAGACATTAATGTCAATCAAAGTTAACAATAATCAGGACATTCAAGGACTAAAAAAGATCTTTATGGTACAATTTGATTGAAATCCAATACCTATCTCTGGTGTGTGATAACCAGTAGAGTTTATGCCAAATATAAGAAAATACTCCAAATTCCTAAATGGAGATAATGACATATAATATTTAAGAAATGCAAAATGTAGTGTGTACATTTCTTACAATATTTTTTCTATTTTCCATAAACTATTTTTTTTAAAAAAAATGCTGTTTGTTTGTTACTGGATAATTCAATTAAAATTCTACTTGGAAGCTAGATGGACACTTTTTAGCATGGACCTAATGATTATAAGCTATGATGAATTAAATAGGACATAAACTAATTAATAAAATTCTAACATGTCCTGTTATAACAGTTTATAGATACCTCAAATACTATCTTTTTCTGTAACATTTTCCCCGTTCCTTCTTGACAAAGTATAGATTCTGTCTGTTATCACTAAACCGTTCTGTAAACACACTTTATAGAAAAATATTGAAAATTTGGAAAATTATGTTTGTATCCTTCTACAACTATTCCGTCTTTGTGATCATGAAAAGGATAAATTGTCAACATACTCAAACCTTTGCTGCTACCAAAATTTGTTACTCTTTTAGAAAGCATGCAAGTGTCAACAAAGAGTTTTATTTTATTGTTTAGCATACAAATACTTCTCCGAGATATCCTAAATATTCAATTTCTCAAGTTTCTCTTCCCTTCTATATAAAATCAAAAAAAAAAATATTATGCAAGATCAGCAAGTTAATTTGAAATCATGATGACTGGATAATGTACTAAAAAAACATTTGTATATGACATTTTTTCTGCATTGAAAGAATTTTCATTTCTAATAATAGCATTCTAATAATAAATAGTATAGTTCTGTAAATTTTATAAGTAAAAATAAGTAACTTAGTGCAAGTATTGATGAACATAAAAGAAACATTGCACTAACTATTATCTTTACACTAAGGAGAACATTTAAAAATTTAACTCTTTAGCATTTTAATATTAATCCTGGTTGAAGCCAAAGTGTTTCTACACAATTAATTGAAATTTTGTAACTGAAAGTATCAGCTTAGGTGCAATATTTAGGAAAATAAAAGCTTGGTCTACTTTTTTGAGACACCTGTACATATGAATATAAAAGTAAATATTTTCACATAGTGAACTCTTTATTAAGCCAACTTATTTGATTGCATTAAAACTGTCCTTCAAAAAAAAATTAGGAAAATAAAAAATTCAATTTGAATTATAAAAAAAAAAGAACACTTACAATTTTATAGCAAATTACATATAAAGTTGGTTCACATTTTATCACATATTTTTATTATCTACAACTCTTTTTGTCCTCTAGTTTCAGGACTGAAAATGAAATTTCCAAGTAATTTGAGAAAAGTAAAAATCAATTCAATTGTTTTTTAACTTAGTAACCAATATTCAACTCTTGGTAGGAAGAAAATTTGGGGAAAATAATACCTAAACATAAATAGAAATAGTTTAAAGCAATAAAATTAAAATTTCAGACATAATTTCTTCCCTGATTTAAAATTCCTGGTCACCAATCTATGTCCAGATTATCAAGATACAATTTTCTCAACTCCCTTCCCCTCTCCAAAGGGAGTAGTTTTCAGCAGAATATTGGAAACTTTAGAGATAGCATTTAAAATAACAAATAATGTATCTATGGGAGATGGGGGGAGGTTGGCTCAAAATCTTTCCAAAGGAAAATACTATAATTATTGGATAAAGAGAAACATTCAAATAAGTAAATATTTAATCTTTCTTTTTATAATTTATGACATCTTTTGCAAAATTTAAAGTTGGAAGTTTTGATTATTTATAATAAAATTTGCTCACCTTGAATTTGAGAAAATTTTTGAAAAAAGTAACATAAACTCTTAAATTATACATAACAAGAACCATATTTTAGAAAATTATATTAGTTTTACAATGAAAACTTTGTATTTTTGTCATAAAAATTCATTAACCCTGCTGTTCTGTTCGAATTTACTTCACATATGTAGCGTTCAGGTCAATATGACCCTACTCAGAAAACTAACCTTTCTTGCAGTATAATTGAAAGGTGTCATTTAAGAAATGGTTTAAACAATAGTAATATAAGTTTAAAAATATATCTAATAATATAAAGCAGCTATAAAAATAACAAAAATATAATATAAAGCATCTATAAAAGTAACAGAAAGATATTCGAAACTGAAACTAACTTTTATTTATAATTTGAACAACAATATTTTACATGAGATTTGCAAATGTGATTTGTACAATTGCAGCATAACATATTAGTTTTGCAGTCCTTGCTTGACAGACAGAGATTTCACCTTGCACATTTGACACACAATGAAGTATTATCTGCACATCCCAATAGTACGTTTTTTCCTTTTTCTCTGTATTCATTTCACTATTTTTATTCAGTCCTCGCTTCTTGGTAGGTGTGGCCTTACTTCAATGTATGGAAAAATGAGTGATTTTTCCCAGTTCTTCCAAAATAACATTCATTTAGTCAATTAGTTTTCATTCCATTCACTTTGTATTAAAGTCCATAGAACAAATGCATTCTACGCAGAAATTTCAAGCATGTTATAGAATACTATCATGGGCCAGCGATTTGTTTATCTTTTACAAGTGTATGCATTTAAAAGTCGATCAAGAGTTTCCACAGCCCCTTTTGTTGAATTATAATCTAAGATCATTAATGGTTTTTGTCAGGTCTGCTAATTTCTTTGTCATGATTCAAAGTGCTCATAAGAATAATGTTCTTTTTTGAGATAAAGTTTACAGCTACTACGTCTTCTGCAACATAAAATAATGAGCTGTGAACTTCTTTGTTTGGCCTTTCTTCAGGAGGTTCCGATTTACTTTTTCTGATGGCGCCAAGCATAGTCATTTTTCGTTTTAGAAGTTGTCCTATGTTGTAAGATGTGAAAAAATTATCACATGTAATATTGCACCCCGAACACCCATAAGTAAGATCACTCACACGCTACTTGCATTCCTTAATTTTTCTCTGCCTTTGACCCTTGTTCTTTTAAAGTGCAAATTTCTGTTTTCAGTACATATGAAGTTTTACTGTTGCATAAAGTCCATTTTTTGGTCTCGTATTTAGAGGCTTACTTTATACTGTTTGTAAGGACATTGGTCACGAAATCCTACTAATTGCCCATCTACAGTAATATTTTCATTCGGATTGCATAATTTTGATAGAATTTCTATCCACTTTTCCCAAGATATCTCGCACTGCAGCTAATTTATCAAAATTTCTTTTTTCTTGATGAGTGGAATTTATTATCAAAACGAATAACTCTTGATATGGTGCAAAATGTTTTGAGGGGCATTGTCGCACGAAATATATTTCTGCCAGTTTCTTTATCCCATAAGCTTTTTGTTGATTCTCCATATGATTTATAAACACCAGCTAAAAAAAATAATCAAATATATGAATGAAAAGTTTTACTTTCAATATTTTTCCACTTTTTTCCATAAATCCTTTCTCCTTCAATATTAGTCAAATTTATGATTTCAATTTCAATTGCAGAATTGAATACTACCTAAAATGCACTTTTTATGTCTGATATCCTTGTTGTTGAATATCCTGTGACCCCTGGAGTATTTTTTATAATAATAGCAGTGACTGATTGAGAAGAAAGTGGCAGCAGATCCAATTTCCACTTTATTTCACGATTCTTGGACTGAATATAGTTCGTTTGTTGAATAGCGATATCAAAATCGTTGTCAGAACTTTCACTCTCAATTTTATCACTTGTATGATTTTCAAACTCGGATACTTTTTCTGAGCTGTCAGAAGCTTCTATTAGTTTAGCTATATCAGCGTGATTAAAATTTCTACGATTCATCATTTTTTCTCTCACATTCGTAGGCACAACTCTTTTACAATATATGAGAAAGTGAAATACAGCAGAAAAAAAGAAACATTGCAATAAGAGCAAAAAGATTGGCCCCATGCTAATTGTATCAACTTTTGGACCTTGCACGCGCTCTCTTGTCATGTGACCAAATACATACGTCAACAAAACAGATTTCGAAAACGGATAAATTACATAAACTATTGTTATTCTTCTCTTTTGAATTATTCCAAACAAAAGTGTACATGTACAAGTAAAAATAAATGTGTGTTTTTTTTCGCATTGGGTCATATTGACCCTAACAAATACATTAGGTATAATTTGAAAAATATTCCTTCGAAATAAGAATAATCCTAAAACATATATATATTATTTACCAAAGATGTCAAGAAGTTTCATAAAAATATCTCTGCACTATATATATTTACAAAGGTATAAATTTTATTTTGGAACAGCAAGGTTAAGCATTTAACCTTGTTTTTGTTTAGTAACAAAATTTTTAATACTTTTTAATGTAAATAATTGTCGTAAGTATTGTTAGTAATTTTTTTTTGTTTGGTAACCAAAAAAAAAAAAAAAAATGCTCAATACAAAAATTTCAAAATAAAATTGACATTGTATATCAATTCCATATGCAAAATTTTATATGAAACTAAAATTCTATACTCACTGCCAATCCAAAGACACTAGTACAGCCATCAACCCTATAGAACATGGCTTCTGGACCTCTAGAATGGACATGGAGCATTGCATTCAAACATGCCAAGGATGCTGGCCCACTATAAAGCAGATAAAATAAGTTTTAAATACAACAAATTCTAAAACGTATTAAATGTATTCTCAAGCAATACCCAAGATAATTTTAAATTTTAAACATTTATTTATTTAAGTAGAAACATCTGTACATATCTTTTTCCCCATAACAAAAACCAATGTGTCCTAAAATGTTATCATTATAATATTTACTGAACATTACACTTTTGTCAAATTCTAAATACACAAGATAACAGCAATACGAAATCATAATTGTCTTTTATGCCTCAGTCAAATACATACTTTTCTTTTGCAGAATATTGGAGAGAATGTTATTCCTTAAAAAAGTTCTTTTGCTAATAAAATGATAATCTAAAAATAAAAATGGATTCCCTTTTGGAATTTCAAGAAAAATTAATTTCAATGAATGCATGAATATGTAGCAAAATACATAGTCAAACATTAGAACTTAAAAAAAAAAAAATAACATACCTAACGTCCTTTAATCCCTTCGCCCGGATAATATTAAATATATCTTTATGACCCATTGGAGTTTTAGGGTAGAGTTCCAGTGCCTGGAAGTAAAGACAATGACACTTAAATAATGCTTCATTATACAACTGATAAAATCAAAGAGAATTGCCATAATTTCACCAAATGAAAATCAGCGTGAAAGCAAATCAATTCCCATTCGGAAACATTCAACTTTAAAGCTCACCGTAACATGGGGGGGAGGCAAAAAGTTAAATGAAAATCCAACTTGTATTTTGTACTTAATAATACAGCTCCTTCACTCAAAAGTATTTTTTGTTTGATGGCAGGAATATTTATTGACTTTGGCTATATTTGGTGTGCTGGTTTTAAAACAGAAATAGTTTCCCTTCTATAAGCTAGACTGAGATTCAAATTACCTTAATTATGAAATATTTCAAGAAACAAATCTTCAAACAAATAAATCGCAGAATGGGAAAATGAAAAGAATGGGAGTAAGCATCTATCCTTATAGAAAGCGTCATATGATAAATGAAAGAAGAATATATCATAACTTTGTTCCTGTAAGAGATTAAATTTCACAAACATCAGTAGGTAAATTGCCTGAACTTAAAATGGTCAATTTTCTACCCAGAAAATGACAAGAAAGTCACACAAAATATCCTTACTTCTTGAGTCTATGAGATAGCTAAAAAAATAATACGAGTAAATAAGAAATGAGAAGCTTATGTGAGAAAATATAGTTACAGGGGAAAGAAATAACATTTTTGAATCCTTAGTCTGATATGACTGAATCATTTTGCAGCTGCTGAATATAATAAAGCTAGGGTCAATGGCACAGTTCAAGAACGCTCTTGAGGAACCTTACCTTCAATCTGCATACATAAGACAATAAATAAATACAGAAAAACTTAAAAGCTGGAATTTTTTATAGTCCTTAAACCAGACAATTCATACATGATCCTCATTTTGTAGATTCCATGAATGAGAAAGCAAAAAGTGTGGATTTCATTAATTCTTTCAGTCTAGATTTTTCTAAACAAAAACAAAGTTGAAACTTATTTTAATTTAATTAGCAGCTTCAATGACCATAGATTTAATATCAGCATAAAGAATCATTACTTATTAAGACTATTTCTCTAAAATGTCTTAGCAATATTAATAATGACAAAGTGCACCATTCTGACGGGACATAAAGATAGCAAAGGATTGATGTTAGATTAGCGAAGATCAAAGGACAGCAAATTACTGGTGGAATTTGCAGAGCCTGCGTTAAAAAAAAAAAAAATAAATCATTTAAGAACAACCAAGGAGAAAAGTTTTCAGAGTAGGATAAAATAATTTTTTCCTCCATTTTTATAACATTTTCAATTCTAATTAAGTTATAAATAATTGAAAAGAGTATCACATTTCCGTTTAATTAAAAATTTTCACTAAAAAACTCACCAAAGAAAACTTTTGTCTTTTTTAAAATTTAATATCTATAACTAAGCCTATTTTATTGTGTTAATGAAAATAAAGCTATTTTATATGATGCAAACAAGAGGTGATGGACAAGTTATGTCATTTACTTCTGATATATGAAATGTACATAATGTCAGTTTAAAAAGCCTCTTGACCAAATTATGTGTTGACCCTAAAATTATTTTAGCATTTGAACATTCTAAGTTAGCTCCAATTATTCTTATTAACCATTTCCTTATTATATTAAATATTATACAGGATAGGCAGAATCAGAAGCAACATAAAAAAATTACCTCAGAACTTCAATTTTAAATACATATATTTTGCTTTACTGTTCTTAAGAATTAATTCTTGAGGAAGTGTTTTTAACTGGCGAGGTGCATTGTAGAATAACTATTCCCATGTTATACACTGTGTGCTTGCTGAAACACGAACGATGTTTCCAACCCAAGTTTTTTAGCACTCGTCTTTAAATTACAGCATAATATTTTGATGCATGTAAGTGCTCTCATTTTATCTTCAATAAAATCCAAATTACCGACTCCATTCATTGTCATATAGCCCCATATCAAGATGCTCCACCAAGCGTATTTCACAGTAGCTGTTACATTTCATGTTTCAAATTCAAAATTCAGCTTTCTTCATACACATCGTCTTCCATCACTTCCAAAAATATTGAATTTCAGTTCATACGAAAATGACTTTATTCCAAAATTCGTCAGGCCAATCAATATTAGCTTTTGCGAAGTTCAGTCTAAGTTCCCTGTTTTTTTTAGAAATGAAAGGCTTCTTTTTAAATGCTCTTCCATAATAGTCACTTTCATGTAAAACATTTCGAATTGTCTGAACACTAAATATTTTTTGTGAAGTATTTGCCACTTGTTGTTCATCGCACTTATTTTTGGGTTCCTTTTTACTTCTCTTATAATGTCATGCTTCTCCACTGTGGAAAATATTTAAGGCCACCCAGTTCTGACCTTATTCTCTGTTGATCCTGTTTCTTGAAACTTTTTGACGATACTTCTGACAGTGAATAAACTAACTTGCAGTTGATTTCCAATTTCACGATATGTTAAGCCATCATTTCTAAGAAGGATAATGTTTTTTATACTCGCATCTAACTCTTTCGATTTTGAAGACATTTTAATCAGCTTTGTATATAAACAACCAAGAAGTTTAACAGATCATCTAATCAACAGATCATGATTTTATGAAAATATTCTTTCCTAAAATCACATGCTTTTAATACAACGATTCTTAGTGCTTTGCTAATGTTTTTTTACCTTCATTTTGTGTATTTTTATTCTTAGCAGGTAAACTGACAGTATAAATAAATAAATTTTTAAGTAAATTCCGAACAAAATGCATTCTAATATTTATTTTATACTTTAATTTGCAATTAGGAATACATTATTTAATATTCACCCATTTAGATGCAATTGCCAATACTTTTTTTACCCACTGTATATTATCTTAAAATCAAATGAGCATACTTGCAAACACATTTTAAAACTTTATTTCTAATAATTAATTTTTTATTCTCTTTCTATAATTTTGGTTAAAATACAAAAGTTTCAATGTAAAGAAACTTTATTTACCCAACTACAATATTTTATAATCAAAAATTAATTTTTATAATTTTTTTGCATTTAATATATATAAAACTTTTTTTAAAAATCATGCAGCATACATTGAAATGTTTGAAAAACTTGATGTGAATGAAAAATAACCAAAAAAATAATACATGCCTAACTGAAATAATTTTTTTAAAATAATTACACGTTTAAAAAAAAGTATATTTTTCCAATGCAAGACAACTAACAGCTATGATTAACTGTAGGATTGCAAAATTTGCTTGCAATACTTGATAACTATTCAAAATTGAAAAAATGTAATGAGACTACAATATAGAATATATTATAATAAAATTTCCAAATTTATTTGTAAAAACAAAATATTACGAAATTAAGGATACCTATCGCTTCAAATTAAAAAAAAAATGAGTTTTAGGCTTTATAAGTTATTATGTTAAAAATATGATACATCTATTATGATTTATAATTTATGCAACACTTGGGTTATAGTGGATTCATGCAACATTTGGGTTATAGTGGAAAATGAAATTCATTATTTGATTTACAAGTGGAAAAAACATTATTTTGTTACAAAAATTCTATTTTTTTAAGAATGAAAGAAATATTACACCAACAATAAAAGCTTATTACTATAGTATAAGTAGTCATTTCAAAATACTATTATGTTTTTATGTGAAGGTACTCTGCGATTACAAAGTAACATTAAATTACTTTATTTATCTGTTATTGTGTTTATTTATATACTTTTTGGAAACTGAACCAATATAATCATCACCAGCATTAAAAAAAAGTCACACATATAATCTGAACAAATTTTCAATTTTTCACAAAAAAAAAAAAAAAAAAAAAAAAAAAGGTTAAGATTTGCAAGATTAACTTAAATTTAGAACCTGAAACTCGTAGATCATCATCATCCTTCAGAGAACAGAAAGACAATTATTTTCATCAAAATACATTAGAATTAATGTTCTATTTCTCTTCCTATTAAAACACATAAGATAGAATTAATGTTCTATTTTTCTTCCCATTAAAACACATAAGATACCTGCTGACTGCATAGATACTAATTATCAATGTTCTTATTCATTCTAAATTTTTAAAAAATTCTTTGATCAATACAGATTTAAACTTGAAAACATAATATGATCTAGTCGCTCACATAATTTTAACTAACTTTCAGATCTTACACATCTTAATCTAATATCAAATCTGGAGAAGGTATTGGTTTGAGAAAAAAATTCTGCTAGTCATATAGTGCTTATAAGTCATCCTAAACAGAATCACATGATAAAGCAAATTTAAAATTCAATTGTAATTTGATTAAATAATATTGTTGGATCATTTTAAAGATGATTACATAAAAATAGCATAATAAAACAATTTTCAAATGAATAAAAACAGCAGTTTAAAGCATTTCTGAAGAGAAGAAAACTATTTTGTTGAAAACCAATTATAACTGGTGTTCTCTGTCAAACTATAAATAACAAAACTTTCATAAAAATTTCATCTCCTTTTAATATTACAACAGAGAACTTTTGAAACTTTTGTTTCTATCTATCTATCCAGTATTAAAATTATCATTCATATAAAGCAGTAAAGTGCAAAGTTTGTACATTATAAAATTCATTCATTTCAATTCAGTGAAAAATATTGGTACATCAGAGTGTTACTTTATATCTCTTGTTAAAATCGATAAAAATGTCTCCCAATTATTGCAATATAACCACACATTAAACTAAAAAACTGACACATTTATAAGTATATAGTTGTTCCACATTCATAAATCAAATAGGAAAAAAAAAGCAGAGTAATTCTTAAAAACAAATACATATTTCTAAAAAAAAATTATGAAACATTTTAATAAACTTAAAATTTTCTTAAAATAAACAATTTAAAATATATGCTAGAAATAGTTTTAGTTGCAAGCAGTAACAATTTATTTGAATTAATAAAATTTATTTGAAAAACTTCCTATTGTATATATATATATATATGTGTGTGTTTCATTCTTCTCACCATGAAATATTAAATTATAAAAAATATATATTTAATAAAATAATCCCTATAAGTGCCTTTTTGTAAAAAATACAAGTATCTGAGGATCAAATTAGAATACTGATTTTAACATATAAAAAAATCTAACAGAAAAATACAGATACTTTTAAAAGACAAAATATCAAAGTGTTATGTCTTATTTTTGTTCAATAAAATATTATGCTAGTATATTAAGGGAATTAAACAAATTTTGACTGATAGCATGAATTTTCACAAAAAAAACATAGCTTGAAATTTAAAATTTTGATACACAAAAAGAAATGAAGGTTAATTAACATTCACACAAAATCAATAAATAATTAATATAGCTGAGAAAACAAAATAGGATTATCTTAATAATATTTGGCTCAGCCAAAATTTCTTTTCTATACTGTATTAATGCTTTAAAAATGTTCCTAACAGTTAAAATTATTTTATGAACGAAAATAGGAATTTGAAACCGACAATTCACTTTCACATTCAAAACAAATATTAATAAAACAAAATATCAACAAATATTTCATTAATTTTAATATTACATTTAAATTTGCTTTAATATTTAATTTTTTTATCGCTACAATATTTACCTCTGCGCATAATTTTCTTCTTTAAATATAAGAAGCTGATACAGAATTTCTAAGTTTCGTTTTCGACTATATAAGCAGTATTAATTTTAATCAATAAACTGTTTTTTATATCATATTTGAAATTTTGAATTTATAAGCAGAAAAATACACTATGAAATTATTTCAATTCTTCGAAAAGTCAAATATCAACTTACAATACAAATCATAACAAAAATCAAAATATTGACAATATCAAATATAGATCTGAAAATTAGAGAAATGATCTTTTTTTCACATAAAAATCATAAAAATGATAATTTTTTCGATTTTATAAAATTAATATTACAATATTTCAAGAAAATAAGGCGTTCAAACTAATTGAATTTTACAAATCTGAATGGGAACTCAGCAGCGTAATAGCTTTTTTTTCCAATATTTGTACTTACGAGCTTCGCCGCTTCTGTCCAAGTTCGAACTTTCTTTTTTCTTACTTGCCTTTCTTTCGAAAGTTCGAATTGCATTTTTCCTGATACACTAATAACCATTAGTGAAGCATGTATTCTGGCAATCGCTTATACTTAAAAAATAATGTTAATAACGAAGTAAACGTAAGCACTTCGTCAATATCACCAAGTCGGCCATTACGTCCGCCATGACACTAATAAGACAACAATGTCACGTGACCTCTATTTTTGAATAAGAAAACTGAATACGATCTCAATCAGAATTTTCTGTAATTTTATCTGCAACTACTGCAGCTATATCAATATGAATTTAAAGAAACTGGACATTCAAGAATATCCGTGAAATGAGAGATTAGAGTATTTCACTGAACAAATTTCTCAATAATTTTCAATAAAAATAGATGTTATAATAAATAGTAACATTGAAATAGGATCTCGAAAGTTCGAAAAGCTTTATGTTAGCATATTTCAAATGGCTTTAGAGATGTATTTCTCGTCGGTCGATAACTTTCTGCAGGTTTAATTCTTTGTATTTTTGATATTTCAAATAAAACTTACATTATCCTTACCCTTAAATTAGGTTTTTAAGTTCGGAGAATCACTAAATAACGTTACGAGTTGGTTTCTGTCAATAATACTGAACAAGTGAACCATAAAACATTATTCAGTTAAATATGAAATTAATATTCTATCACATAATTTTAGTTTTAGAAGAGCTCTGTCTGAAGGGACTCAATATTATTTAGAATGGACACCTATGGAAAGAATGCTTGTACTGAAACATTCTTTATCTTTATCTCTTGGATTTTTATCTCTTATCTTTATCTTTTGTTCTTGGATCTTTATTAAGAAGCTAGCTATTCTATTGAGCTATAACTTATTCCTTAATTTGTCGTTATATCATAATATTTTCTGGTCCTATTTTGATGGTTTAGCAGTAATGCTTTCCATAAATCATAAAACTATGCCTTTATATTAAACCAGTCTCCTAGTGATCACTTGGTTCGCCGAGAATTATTGGTTATTTCAGGAAAATCTTTTTTATATAACTCCATGCTCATGAGCCTTCCAAATTTTCTGACATTAAAAAGTGTTATTTTAATGTCTTACTTAAGTTCAGTTTATCGTGTATGAGAACCTATTTATTGCAGGGAGTCCCAAAAAATCATAGCGCCATTAAAAACATAAATATCCGCTTCATTAATTTTTTTTTTTAAATTTCGCGATATTGTGGTGGATTTGCGATGCGCGAGGATAGAACCTGGGACCTTATGGTTCGCAGTCCAGTAATATGAATGGTACAAAAGCAGTTGCTCATGCAGCGTAGCAGTTAACTGGCTTATAAGCTTTCACCACAGACTCTCCCTCCAGTGAGTCGGATGTGAGACGAACGATATGACTGTTGAATGACGATGTATTAGCTGTTAAGTCTATTGTGCCTGTACCCATTTGAGTAGCGCCAAGTGTTATGGTGAGCATGTGGTTGCTGATGCTGTTGCAGCGTCAAGTGAGTTTGACGACTTTGGGTTGCTCGACCTTTTTGTGTTGCTGCGTCAAGTGAGTCTGAAAACTTTGGTTTGCTGTGGGTAGATGGCGCCCCAACAGCTGTACGAAGGTTGATGGATCATCGCCCGAGGTCATCAATGTGGCGAATTGAATTGAGCGAGGATAGAACCTGGGGCCTTGTTGTTTGCAGCTCAGTAACATGACCACGATATAAAAGCAATTGCTCGGGTAGCGTAGTTGTTAACTGGCTTATAAGCTTTCACCACAATATTGTAACTTCACTTTTTTATTTCTCTGGTAAATTACACAGATATTAAACAGGATCCTTCTTCTTAAGTCTTTGATAATGGAAGATAATCACGCTATTAAACATTTGCTGAAACAATGAAAAGCTTTGAATTTCAGAGCAACAATAAAAATTAAGAAAAAGAAATATTTTTAAAAAATTGCCAAAATTCAGCAAAAATTACCATGACTATCTTAAAAATGATTAGAATTTTTCACATTATTTTATTTCAAATATGTATTTTTTCTGGAATTAACCTTGCTGTTCACATTTTGACAATATGAGATGTAACCAAAGGTGACGATCTCCCGCAGTTACGTATGAAATCATGTGTACTGAATTATTTTGAGAAATTCTCCTAAGGAAAAAGGCTGCTGATGAAAAGAAATTAACAAGAACTAAAGTTACTGGGGCTTTTTACTTTATGCTTATTTTTTAATAATCGTTATTTAATTTGAAAACAATTTTTGTATTATTATTTACCGCATCTATAACGTTTATTTTCCTTCACTTATACAGAGAATATAATTTTTTTTTGGTAAAGCATATGTAATATGTCATTTTTTAAGATCACTCTACACCACTAAACTTCCTTTATATTTCATTAATTTTTAGAAAAAAGAAGTTACGCTTATGACAGTTGTTCCTCAAAAAACCTAAAAAAGCAGTGGTCTCGAACGTAGTGAAGCTCGTTCTGAGATTTTGGAAAAATACGTTTTCATTGCTTTCTTCAGCCAAACGAAATACCAAACGAAAGCCATTTGAAATTATAAAGCATTACTATTAGAAAATGATTTTTTTTTTCGTGCTTTCAAATAGAAAACTTAAATCATTGCTTATGTAACTCTTATATTCCCCTGAATAGGTTAAATTTTTCAAGAAATAATGCGTATAATGATGCGGAATTTTTATCAGCTATTTCCTCCTGTATAACATGCATTTTAGTGGGACTGCATAAATTCAACCCAGAAAAAATCTGATGATAAAATTGTATAGTAAATTTCAGGCGTTTATTAGTTCAAAACTTTTCTGAATTTACATTTTTATATGATCGCTTGTGAACAGGTAGATAGATTACCTGTGAATTTCTTCAATTTTTTATAGAAATCTATAACTTTTAATGTAAAAGTCATATATGAAATTTTATATATCATCCAGCTCGTCATATTCACAGATATATGCTTTCAAATACGGATTAAGCCTTCTAGGGTTTTTTTGGCAATGCATATCTCGGTACTCATTTATCCCTCCAAACTTTTAAAATAAAATACTTCATTTTCTTGGTTTTAATTTAAACTTTGTATATGCGATTTTAAGTTGTAAATTTTGACAAACTGAAATAACATGAGTTGACCAGTATACCACTTTTTAAAATGTCGACTTCAGTACATCGCATATAAAAAATACACAAAAGAAATTTTAAAAATAATTTAAAACAAAAATAGTAAAAAATGGTAACATTTTTCTTACCATGGTGTAAATCTAATATATAAAAATCTCGTGTCACGGTGTTTGCGTTCGTACTCCTCCAAAACGGTTCGACCAGATTTTTATGAAATTTTTTATGTGTATTTGGTAGGTATGATAAAAGTATATTTCATAAAGTATATTTCATAAAGTATATTTCGCAAAGTATATTTCATAAAGCTAGGTAATTGGGGTGTCCCTAACCACGTTCAACGTACTCGGATGAGATCACCGCTTGCTTGAAATCATCTCCAATATGGCGTAATGGAGATGTCCAGCTAAAAATAAACATGCGCGTCCAAATGATACAAGATCCATCTGCTGACACATTCTCGGACATATTGTTAGATATTGGGGATGAAAAAGTTGCTGTCTTTGAAAATACAGGAGGCATAAAATTGCCCACTAATTTCTGCACTGTAGTTGATTCGCAAAATGCTCTCATTGACCACATATTTCCCGATGTATGCACACAATACATAAATCATACGTGGCTGGCAGAAAGAGATATTTTGGCAGCAAAAAATGTGGACGTCGACGATTTAAACTACAAGATATAGCAGTCGTTCCCAGGCGACATGGTATCATACAAATCGATCAATACAGTTTGCGATGCTAACGAAGCTGTAAATTTGTTTTAAGAGTTAAGAGAAAGAAAGAGTTTTTGTACTCACTGGATTTGCCAGGCATGTCACCACACCTTTTACGACTGAAAGCTGGATCTCCGGTTATTTTACTTCGGTATTTGAACCAACCACGGCTGTGCAATGGCACGCGATTGGTCATTAAAAAATTGATGAAAAACGTTATCGAAGCCACCATTTTGAATGGCAAAGTTCGAGTCGAAAATGTTTTGCTGCCACGAATTCCAATGATTTTCATAGATGGGCCAATTGAATTCAAACACGTTCAATTTTCAATTAGATTGGCATTCGCAATGACAATCAATAAGTCGCAAGGCCAAACGATGTCTGTTTACGGCTTCGATTTGGGCACACCATGTTTTTCACACGGACAAGTGGCATGTTCTCGCCCATCGAGCTTATTTGTGTCGGCTAAAGACGGACTGACAAAAAATATAGTACACCCAATTGCTGTTCGAAATGAATATTGATTTTTTTAAATTTCATTTTTATACTTTAGTATAAAAAATATATTACTTTTTTCACTTTATATTTAATTTTTAAGAGATCAAACAGTGTACACGTTCGTTACGTCCATGAAATACATTGTATTGAGAAAATGAATGATTAGTGGGCTTTTTTTAAAATTATTATTATTATTATCGGCGATCATTATCTACAGCGCTCCATTCCTCTTTTCGTCATAGATCTCATCCCCACACACTTACAATACATTCGTTAACACACTTACAATTAATTCGTTTTAATTAACAACCAAAATATTCACTAGAAATAATTTATATGGCAGGGCAACGTTTGCCAGGTCAGCTAGTAAAATATAATAATAAGACTATGCGTTTTATAAAGCATGAAACAAACAAAATTATAATATACCATATATTTCAGATTCAAAGACAGCATTATGTAAACCAGCAAATGGTAATTAACTAGGAATATTACTAGACTATAATAAGTAAAAAAATACTTGAGTTTCATTGGAATAAGTTCGAATTGTTCAAATCATAGCTTCTATATTTAAATAAAAGCATAAAATAAATTTAATTTCAAAATATCACAAAAAAAATACCGTAAACACTCGAGTTCCTCAGTCAGTTATCTATCTAATAATCTGGTTCTGGATACGTTGGGTTCTAAAACGTGGTGAAAATCTTGATGAAATATTTTTTGACGATTACATAACTTTCCTTTTGCGTACGAGGAAGCAATATAAAAAAAACCCTCAATGATTCTTAAAATATTACTTCAGCTTCTTAGAAGGTTGAATCTGATTCACGAACTGGATTACAAAATTTAAACATTTATTAATTTTTTTAGCAAATTTTTTGCGTTTTCACTAAACCAGCTTACATCTTCAAAATTAAGACATACAAGAGGGCCCGAGCATGCTTTGAGGTCAAACCCTACTTCACAGTTCTTTGAACCCTACCGAATACTAAGCGATAACTTGATGTCATATTTTTATGGAATTATTCCGGTTATTTTTTAAATCAGTGGCGTTTTAGACCCTAAATAATGTATCCTACCTTCAGTGGTGACGGAGTAGTCGGCTCTACAGAAGAAGAAGAAGGCCCTAGGCAATATATCATTTTGTAGTCCGTTTTTCGATAAACTGGACGATTTTAATTACTCATTTACAATTCTCTTTTTAACTTATTCAACAGATTAAAGTTTGCTTTAGTAATTTTTTTATTATTATTTTAGTAACTTTGTGGAAATGTATGCTTTTATTTGCCATTAATTTTGTTTGCGCGGCATCCACATCTCTTTACAGTTTTATTTAAACAGACACTCTGTATCTATAAATACTTGAATAACAAAGTGAACGGATTGAAGCAAATAAGATCTTGATCAATTTTACTTGACAAAGTGCTAATTGTTTTGTAATTCCTAAGATTCATATTCATATAAATTTCTTTATTAGGTAAATAGGTTAATATTAGTTTCTTAAATCGACCTATTTGCAGTCCCCTCACACAGACCGACGGCTCTAGATATCTACTTAATGGGACTATGGGAGCTCCTTTACTTTATAATAAAATAAGCAATCGTTAGGACTTTAGTTTAAGGGTAATTGAAATCTCACCTATCTTCTACAGATGAGCACCTGGCTTAATAACTAAGAGGATCGGGGATCTTTGTCGTTAAAAAAACAAGTTTTGTTCTCTTTTTCTTATTGAATTTCTTAAAGTAGCGGTTTCTTCATCCAAAATATAAACGTGACATGCAGATGAACTTGATGCTCCTCGAAAAGTGTTTGCGGGCATTAATTTGGATCATAAACTATGAACCATGTCATTTTATAACTACACAACATCACGGTAGCTATTTTAGAACGAGCCACTTAATTATGCAGTGATCAGATCCAAGGATGGCATCTGAGAACCCTCTTCAAATTTCCTTATCACATCAGTAATTTATTTAATAATCAGATAAAAGTTTGGGTAAAATTGATATCCGAATCTTCCAGCTGAATCTTGTTTCCAGCAGGCAACCATATTATTCTTATATGAAACATAGAAATCAGAGTGCACTATACTTTGACTTTTACTTATCTGAGGTAAATAATGGAAAACATAAAATGAAGAAGACTTTTTCTACCAAAATCAGAGTGAGTCGAAAAAAGTTTTTCTACTATCTTTTAGCTATAATAAAAGATAGTAGAACTTATCAAATGGTTTATTTGTAATGTTTAAAAATGTATGCAGATCTTTTCTTTTGTTGAAATTTCATTCTTTGAAAATTATTAAGGAATAGAAATCGAATTTCTTTTGTAAGCATTGATCTTAATGTTTTCTCTTGATAGTATGGTGGATTTTTTTAACATCCCCCCACACACACATTCTTCTTAGTATTTTTATTTTAATGCAGGCCACAATAATGAACCCTCTACTGAAGTTTCCTTTTCTTTGACGGAACCATATTTTTTCATTTTCCTTCTCTGTTTTCGAAAGTACATAGACATATTTTTGTTGCATTCATCAAGTAAATTCATGCTTCATGAAGGGTTACATTATATTCTCATTTATAATTTGCTTAAAAGTTTTTATACAAGGTTAAAAAAAAAAAAAAAAACTGTTTTACATTGAGGCAAGTGCTTCGGAAAAAGTTAATTAAACATTATATTTTTTAAGTTACAGATTTTATTTATTATTTAATGCAGATACAGATGTATTTAAAGACCAAAGGATTTTGTAGCCAGAGATTTAACTTTAGAAATATTTGGAACACTACATACCTTTTTTGGGCACTCATTTGGAATCTCCTTTTCATGTAGAAATAATGACTGACAGCTTTACCCCTTCTTGATTAATGATGTTGCATATTTTGCTTCTAAAATTTTAATATAATGCATTTCACAACGTTTTTGAATGATGGAATAAGAATAATTCACTTCGGAAAGTGCAAAAACATATTCTTCAAGTTTCTTCAAAACATATTCTTCAAACTTATTTAAAAGCAATATTTTGAAAGAATAAATTTGAACGTAGCAGACGATATTTTCCCTTTCAAATAATAAATTGTTGCCAGAAATTTTTATTCTAAAATATTTGATTTTTTAAAAAAAACATTTCTTTAATAATTGTAAACTACCCACTGTAGTTTTTAAGGGGGAATGAGGGAATTGCGCGTACCTAAAGGAGTTTTAGATTAGTAAATTTAGTAATGATTTTTCTCTGAACAATTTTCAGTATTCATTAAGTGGAGGTATTCAGTACAAAGGGAGAGCAGATTTTTTCTTCTTTTTTTTTATGTTTGACATTTATTTCTTCAAAAAAGTAAAATTTTTAAAAAGTATTTTTGCGCAATATTACACTCTATGGCAAATAATTTAAGGCACTGAGTGGGGAGAATTCTGCACACGTGAATTTGAGTTGAACTTTAAAATCACTATTTCTGGGGAAATCCAATAAACACAGATGTAAATATCAATTTAATAAATAAAAACTGAAAATATAAACTGATCTAAAATTCGCATATTTAACTAAAATAAAAAACATTAAAATTAATATTATTAAACAAATTTTGGATAGTAAAATTCAATTTTCATTGTAACAATCTTTATAAATTCTGTTAGAACAAATTGATTACCTAAACTCATTACAAATTTTCAGATTCCGACGACATTGGAAGAACAAATCTCTATGACGTTATTTACAAATTCCTAGGATTCTAAAGTGCAGAACTATTGCCTTTTATATTTTTTTTCCAATATTTCCACATCGTTGTAATTCGATTTCTTACAAATTGTAGATTCGTTTTTCGATTAATCTGTACTTTTAAAAAAATGCTTGTAAATAATTAGAATAATCAGTGACATGGTTTATGGCTGTCCCCCACCTAGGAATATGGATTTTTTTTGAAAATATTTTAATATCCGCGTATAATTTAGAAGTATCTATAAAATTTATAAAACAAGAATTTCTAATCTACACAGAATTACATCACACAGAATTTTTTCATTCAACAGGTTTCCTTTCGATTAAAAATGAATAAATTTACTAAAAGAGAGGTATATTTTATTGAAAAATTTCGGACTAGCTATATTTGCAGATGCAAGTTGTTTTTATTTCTCTGAAAGAAGAGTTTATCTTAAAAACTATAAGGGGAACTTCAATTTCTTTCAATATCCAATAATGCTCTAATAAAAACGAGAAATTAGAAGGCGTAGAAGCTTATTTTACAAAATATCCTTTCCACCATGTAGGCAGGTGGTCTAAGAACATTTCCCACGCTTTTTACTATCGAGAACAGCTGATAGCTGAATTGCTCACTGCGTGGTATTATCACGAATTACCTCTTTAATTTTCGAAAAAGATATTTAGGAAATACAGAAAATCTAAATCTTTATAATCTAATGCCATTCCACCAAGAACAGACCCCTTATTTCCGCACTGTGAAGGGGTGACTGATCAGCACATAGGAGTTTTATTTCCAGTTGCGTTTTGATATAATCTTTCTACTAAGTTCAATTGATATAAGTATCAGTTTTATATTCGGAGATAATAAATGTAAAAGTATAAGTTAACTCATACCAAGCTCCATTTGTTTCTGAAATACTCTTGAAAATAAAGATTATATATAAAATTTTTATCCCTATACATAAAATGATTATTTTCTAATCACACAGAATTCAACTTCCGAATTTAGTTTTTTATGCTCTTGAGTCTATACTTGCTAAAAATAAACGCTATCTCATCTGAATTCAGGGAGTATCTACCTTTTGAATGATCTGTCTAAACTCTGAATGTGTTTCCACACTCTATTTTCTGCTGTAACTTTAAAAACCGATCTAAAAATATCAATGTTGGTTTAAAAGTCATAAGAATAAAGACCATTTAAAGAATTTATCGCTACCTCTTTTACCAAAATCTCTCTCTCTCTCTCTCTCTATATATATATATATATGTGTATCGTTATCCTAATTTCTTAAACTAATCCTTTGTTGAAACCCATCTTCTTGCTCGGCTTATGATTTAATTTGTACAATGATTTGATGGATTGAAATAACATAAATATAAATTTCCTTTATTGAAGCTAAAGTATCTCCAACTTTCGAGGTATTACTAAACAAAACTTCATTTAAAAAAGTCAAATAGAATTTAGATATTTATTCTGTTTTCTTGCCACTATAGATAAGGACAAGGTGCATTATTGCATAATAAATCATTATGTCTTACCACCATGGGAAAAAAAAGAGCAATATAAGTTTTATCACACAAATTTATTTATATATTGTACATTGATATAATTACACCATTAAAGGACTGAGCAAATACTTTTAAAAGAAGATACGGTATTAAAAATACTTAAAAAACGTCATACGTCACAAACTATAACATAAAGAAACACTTATAATAACATACACAGAACTTGAAAAATGAACCTTTCAGACACAAAATATAAGAAAATTATACAGACACAAGTGACAGCATGAATATCAGAATAGTTTTTTACAATATTAATAATCAAACATACTTTACTCAATATAAGAAATTACTTCTTGACTCAGAAAAATGCTCAGACACCTTCATAACTCTGACATTTTCATGGCCATTTATGCTCACATAACTTCTGAGAAAACAAGCCATTTCTTTCATATCTTTTATAATATGGAAACTGAAATAAAAGGGAATTTAAAAAACAGTAAATACTTGTTACCTCCGACTTCAAATAACGTTCTGCACACCCATTTTTTAAAAGATAATTTTAGCACGCATAATGCTAATTTAGAATGAGATATTTAATCAAAGAAAAGGATTTTTTTTTTTTAGCATGCGTACCATTTCGAATGAATTTGAAGTCACTGACAGTGCAAATAAAATCGAGAGGAAATAAAAATTACTTACACATTTGATTATCTCAGTTTATTGTAATATATTTAGTCATATCGAAAAAGATTTCTAAAGTTATAAAAATATTGAAATAAATAATAATTACACATGATATAGCCACGAAAAGTGAACATCAAATGATACATAATTTGAAGATTTGGTGCCTGAGCATTTAAACTGCAGAACAAAATGAAAGCGAAATAATCATAAATCTTGAGAAATTTATTATTTTTTTCCGGCACAATTCTAAGTACTACTACAATACGGACAAAATATTATTGCCAGATATACAGCCAAATTGTGCTATTAGAAGCAACATTTGCATTGTACATACATCTATGTGGTTTCTTAGCTGCCTTTCATTTTATTTTTCTATTAAATTGATAAAAAATTATGGATTGAAAAGATAATTTACCACTATTAATAATGGTAATAAGTAATATTTTGAGAGCCTATTTTTTTATTGTTATATCATAAGTTAAAGTATGCTAGTGAAAAAGTTAATAGTATTTAGCATTACAAATATGCAGCACTAAAGGGTGAAAGCCAAATAGTTTAAAAACTGCACTGAAAAAACACAGCGCTGCAAAAATTTCAGGTTATTTGCTACAAAAAATTGAGGTTATTTGCTACAAAATGTAGAAAATCTGGCTTCAATATTTTGTTACTAGTAAACAATAGAAAAAAAAGAGCATATTTGGAACATATTTCTGGACAATCTAAGGAACATAAGTCTGCTAACAGCACTACACAATACGAAATATACAATGGGTTTCTATCACATACTCGTTTTGGAATGGAGTCAACTAATTCCGAATAATAATCGGTTTTAAAATTCAACTAATTCCGAATAATAATCGGTTTTAAAATTAATCAGAACTGTTCACTAATTTTGAGAAATCTCGAAAGAGTTGTGCTTAGTTCGCAAAATTATCATTCAATACAAAATAAAAGTATCTTAAAGTACTTTTTTGAAACATGTGCAATAATATTTTTTATTAAAGAAACAAGTTACCATTTATTTACATAGATATGAACTGTAAAAATAGTGCTACAACACATAAGTAATAAAAATAAGTATCATTCAAAGTTATAATACTATAACCCCCTCAAAATATTAATTAATGGAAGAATTTTTTTTTGGATTGCACAATTCACATAATTTAATTAATAAATACATATACTATGAAGATTAGAATTTCTTCCAAGAATATATTAATTCTATTCAAGAACAGAATAATTATACTCTCAAAAATGTAATCAATTAAAACTCTATATGATTAGAATAAGTTTCAATGTTGTTTAAAAAAAGTGCGAGAGTTAATACTGTTTCACCTATTAGTTGCCCACATGAAATGAGAAAAACTTAATGGAATATGATTAGCTACGAACAATTAAAAGGGAATTAAAAACATACATACCACACTACACAATAATTCTCTGAAAGACGCGAATATAAATTCGATTTCTCGATAATCGAAACATATATTTGGAATTTGATTGATCACAATAATACAGGAACTCTTCACAGAATAAAAGTTCTACATTTATATTAGAACGTAATTTAGCATAATTTAAATTTAAATTAGAGAAGATATTTTGTTTTTTACTTAATGAGACTAAGCAGATTTTGATTCAAATAAACAGATTTACAAGAATCAACATATATTTAAATTCAAATATAAAGCAAAAACAGCAAAAAAAAAACAAAAAAACAATTCATTTCATAACAATGTGTAATTAAAGAAACTGTTATAAATTCAGATTTAAAAAATTGAATTTTTTTAAATGTAATTTCCGAATACGTCATAACATTTTTTTACGTACTTTGATAAAATATGTGAGCGTTCAGACAAAATATCTTAGTTTGAACTTAATGACATATGAAAAAGAAATATTCACTAATGAATTACCCCAATTTTTTCATAATATTACTTTTTTCAATAAAATCAATGAAAATAATTTGAAAAACTAAGCTAGCAAACTATAACTATATTGAACTGAATAATCATCTAATACAAGATTCGTTGGATATCAGTCTATGCTACATATATTCCTGATTTTATCATCCCAGAGTTTGATTCAACACTTAGTGTTTCTTTAAACTCAGTGCGAATAAAAAAAAATTAAGTCCATTTGCTTATACAAAGAAACACAGTGTTTTTAGAATGGATTCTGGCTTCAAAGAGCATTGTTGTACTAATCTATAAAGTATGAACATTATCATTTGTTATTTTATTTTGTGCATTGTAGCAAAATTGAAATACCAAAAAGAGTAGAATATATTTTATAATAGTATTTAAAAATGTTGGAATGAAAATATGCTTGGTTTATTTAGTTGAGCCAAAAAGTGGCACAACATAATAGCAACAAAAATTTATTTTTGTAAAATAATGAGATTTTTACAGACAATGGAATAAGTGTAGCAAGTATTATAAAAATTCAGATATTTTTGAGATTATATTAACACATCAAAACTTTCTAAAAAATATGAAAATTAATAAATAGGAAAATAAATGATGAATGTACATGTTGACTCTCATTTAATAAAGGATAATTTAATGCAAAAAGAGAATATTTTCTTGTTTACTTAAAATATAAACCATGGAAAAATATCACAAATGAGGGAGCTGATGAAATTTTGAAAGGAGATTTAGCAATAAGATCAGCCAGATAATCCTCTTTACAAATTAGTATAGGCAAAAAAAAAAAAAATTAAAGTTAATAATTTGATATTTATTACATTATATTATTGCTAAAGTTTCCAAATAGAAGGAAACCGCAATAAGTTACTTTTCTTAAATACTACTAATAATATTCAACTTCAAATAAGATTGTTTACTTTAAAACCTATCATATTTTCAAAATCAATTATCCAATCACCTACTTCTAAAAATTCTGCTCTCTGCTAATGACACATACCAACAATTTCTGTTTCAAATACAGTTCTTAACTAAGAGTTCATCCATGCAATATAAGAAAGTTGACTAATATTTAATGTATTTTCTGACTTAAAACAGAATATTCCACACATTTTTTCAATAATATTAAGAAAACTTATGTCTACATTTATTTCATGCAGACTCATATTCAATAATTAGAAGTAATACTAAAAATCATCATTTTTGCAAAACTTTAGAAAATAAATCTGATATTAAGAAACTGACTTTTATAGTTTTTTTTAAATCCAGGAAACACATATTTCAAAGCAGTGTTAGTTGAATTAAATTCGAGCAAAATAAAAATTGGACAGATTAAGCAATGGAATGGACGAATGCAGTAAGCAAGTATTTAAAAAAATATGGCAGGAGGAATAACATGCATGAACAACAATGAATAATTAACAACATAAACACATTATTAATTGATATTAATGAGAATTATCTTTTAAAAGAGTTATAGTGAAACCTCTCTAATGAAATCATCATAAAAAGTTTTTTAGAGAAATGTAGAAAAGCAAAGTTTTCACACAACACGAGTAATTTACGAACAGACAATGCAACTCTGAGCCATGGTCAGGTGATGACAGTGATGCTTGTTCACCTCTTTTCCAAACTATGTAATATTTGACCCTTGATGTCAGATTTAATGTGCACTAAGACCACTTTCATAAAGAGCTCTGAGTATGGAATCCTCCTATCCCAAAGCAACCACTTTATTACTAGGACAAAATGACCCCAATTATTTAAAAAGAAGTGCTTTTAAAGCATATCATTGGGAGGGGGGGGATCACAATGAAGGCAAATCAAAGGAGTTTGATAATTTTAGACTGCACTACATATCAATGTATATTTAAAATTAAAAAAATTATCCAATTTTTTTTTATTGGTAATGTTGTTTCATAACAATTCAATTTAATAATTCAGCACTAGCAACCTTAGACAAATAGATAAAAGAAATGTAAAATAGCATTCTCAAGCTTTTAGTAAATTTAGATATTAATTCATTAAGAATGTACAGTTAGAAAAA
Source organism: Argiope aurantia (assembly GCA_026543865.1). Classification (NCBI taxonomy): domain Eukaryota; kingdom Metazoa; phylum Arthropoda; class Arachnida; order Araneae; family Araneidae; genus Argiope; species Argiope aurantia. The sequence goes on from JAPMOR010081792.1 coordinate 139,803, forward strand.
TCTAAAAAATTTTAGTCAGAATAATGTTTTACATAACGCATTCACTCTGCCATATCCATCTACTGAACACGCTTGGCATTTCATATGATCCACAATCTAACTTCTAGCAGAAACATCTGTTTTTATTCCATTCAATAAGGAATTGGACAAAAAAAGTGGCCACAGAAAAATTCTCTAATTAAAATAGGCAACTGCTATTGCATAACTTTACCACAGAAACAAAATTTATTATGAAAAGCATTGACAGATTATGGACCAAAGAGAAACAATTTATACATGTGATAAATAAGTGATATTGAATGACTCCAAAATTAAACTTGTAGTAACTAATAAAAACTATTTTAATCAAGTTGTTTTTTAAAAAAGTACTCCAGCTTTCCAGCAAATTGTTACAATTACCCAAGTCCCAAGACAAAGAGTATACTGAGTTAAATCTTTAAGAATTCTCTAATTATCGAATTTTGCCATGATATTAGAATAATCGATGCTACTTTAAATTTTTAAATTCTCAAAAATACTTCATTTAGACAAACAATCAACATCTGCAATGAATGCTTTGCATTTGATGAGAATTTTATTATTTATTAGTTGAATGTAATCGAATTTATATATTAAATGAATTCTAAAAAATGGCATTTGAAATTACGAAATGGCTATTTCTCTCTCTTTTTTTCGCGTGTGTGTGAGCTTACATTTATTAAAATATTTTGACAACTTTTTTTTCAATGAATGCAATTCACTGCCCTATCTTATTTTCAATTAATTTCTTTTTAATATATAATTATACTAATATACTAAAACTAAATTCCAAATTAGATTTGGAGCTGTAATGATTCCATATCAATGGGAATTTTGTAACTGTTCGAGTAAAAAAAAATAAAAGGCCATGATGACATCAACATTGGAGAGGTTTCAAAGAGTAAAATTTCTTTTTTCATGAGCATATATGCATGCCAATAAGAGGCTAAGATTTAAAATTATTTATCCTCATTAATTCAACAGAACTGGACAGAAAAGCTGAAAATGTGCAATATAGTGAAAAATAAATATACATTGAGCATATGAAAGTATGAAAAAGTATTCAGAAAATATTTTGCAAAAAGTGTGTACATAAAAAAGTGCAACCAATTTGCATAATTACACCGGTAGCAAATATATATAATATTTAAAATATATTTGTATTATAACAGTGCAATTTCATTATTTGTGACATATAACAGAAAATGGAAAAATACACTTATAAAGTAATAGTAACACTGTTTAAAAATCTTTGAAAAATATATTAAAAAACAGCATAAAAAAAGCTTAATGAAAATATGAGAAATGTGTAAAAGCAGAATATGAAGCAGCAGGGTTGTGCATTTCAAGCAAAAATATTTCTGAATCTTATGAAAATTCTCCAAAAGCTTTGTTGTAATAAAAATTATTTTTACTTTTTTTAGCTTGAAAAATTGTAGTTATTGCAGATTTAAGTAAAACTTACAAATGTTATCAAAAATAATTTACATTATAAATAATGTATTGTTTACTTAAACTTAGTCATTCCAGTCTGTTCGGGTAAAATTGTAGAAAATACTTGAAATATTAAATTAGACAGATACTGACAGACAAAATTAAAACTGCATCCATTATTAAAGAGTGGAATAAATAGACACATTTAAAATGGTGCTTAAATACTTAAAAATCTATTATCTGAATTCATTTTTAAGATTCTTCATTCAATTAAGTAATTATATTTACAGTAATTGAATTGAGAATGTTTTAGGTTCTTGGATGGAAAGTTTTAAAAAATAATGATGGAAATTGGAATACTTTGAAAAAAGAGAGAGAATAAAATACTAAGCATTTTGTTTATAAAAACCGAATAATACATAAGATTTACATAATAAATTCAAATACTGAAATAAGATATTTAATTATTTAATTTACGTACATCTTAAAAGTAAATAAATATATTTAAATACTAGAAATATTTTTTTTTACTATTTTAGTCAAAATTCAATTGCCTAATGCATAAAAAGCTTTAACAATTTTATATTTAGTAAACAAGATATTCTTGAAGCATTTTTGATGACTATTTTAAGCAGGCAAATTGCATGCATTTTACAATCAATCGCATCAATCACATTTTTTACTTTTATAAAAAACAAATTAATATGTTTAAATTTATAAAACAGATTAATTTATTAAACACATTATTATTTATATCTACTGACTTTTTATAATACATTTCTAATGATGCATCTGGAACAACTTGAAGGGTATTCATTATTTGAAATTAAAATCTATTATATCATGATATAAATATATTACACCATTATGCAACATTCACACTATTAAATTAAAGTAAAAATTTCTGAAATAAATAATGGTGAACTTATTTTTAAAATAAGCTTTAATTATAATCTTATCTTCGGTGGGGGTTTGGTTAGGTAAGATTAATCACATAATAAGAATTACACATTGTAGCAAAAATTTTCAGAGTAACCCCCTATAATTTTTTTCTAACTATGGCACTGCATATAACGAGTGCCAAATAGATATCAAGTTAGGGATTGGAATAGAAACTATCACTATGGTGTATGTTTACATGCTTGACAGGCAACTATTTACAACAACAATGGGAAATCTTTGATGAAATATCTAAATTACAACATGTGTGTGGTTACTCTAAGGTGACACATCATACAACATTAATAACAACCATAACAGATGTTAAAACCAGAACAGTACCCTTAAACAGATTTGTTTTTATTTATTATTGTAACGATTTCTTGTAGTCCTCCAACTATAGGAATGGAGCCAACAAAATCTCTTACAATAAGCACCTTTTAAAAGAGACTAGATGCAGATAGGAATAACCAGAAGCTCATTAGAATGAAATACTATTTGAGGATTGCCAGAAGTCCCCCAAGAAGTAGCAGTTTACCAGTTTAACAGACATCACGCGAAAAGGCACAATGTTTGTGCTGTCGAGACGCACTGATCCGAAAAGTTTTCATGTTGGGTGAGTAGTTTCATCGACGATAAGCTTCTGAGATGTTCTCATCTGCACCATTTGATAGTAAGAATGTTTTTTCAAAGCAGAGCACCAGAGGACTAGATTGTGAGCAATCTACACTTATGCAAAGACTTGCATACGAACACACATATACAGCAACTGTCCTCAGTAATATGTGAAATGGCAAAGCGAAGTGTATTATTGGACACACATATTGCTTTACAAAGTGCAGTCAGATGAATAAAACTACAATATATTGACACTTGGTTCACATGGCACTCCTTGTATTTGGTGAAAGAGTTTATGTTGTACAAGGTGAAAATAGAGGAAGCTTACATGCAGTCAAAAAGCAGCAGAGCAAAGAATGTAGATGAAAATATTTTACAAAGTTCAGAACAGTGCAATCATTTACACAGTGCTTATTCGCGTAATTTGTCAAACTACAATTTTTGGGAGGACATCTGGCAGAAAGTTACAGGAGCTTGTAAGAAAGCCACCACAGTTCCGGAATATAAGCGCTGTAATTTACTTTTATGTTATATTGGAACAAAAAGGTTTAGGAAAATAATATATCAGCCATTCAAAAAATTATTCATTCAAGTAAAAAAAGAGTTGATGGTTTAGAATTAAATATTACACTGTTGAAGTTCATCTCCAGAAATTAAAAAATAGAATGGTCAGGACTTATGTAGCTTCAGTGCAGCATATAGCACAAAACTGTGGCTCTGAAAAACATTGTATTGTTTCTCTTATATAAAAAGTCTTGCTTAGATTCACATTTCTGTGCTTTTTGACTGCAATAGAATTATGTATATATATATATATATATACATCTTTTATGCTCTAATAAATTCATTACAGTCATAGCAATTCTCTTGCTAAAGGAAGTACTCAAAGAAAATACTCTTATTAACAAGTCTTATGCATATTCCTAAGAAATCTTCACAAAAGTTTTCGTTACTTTTCAAAATCAGCTATCATCTTTCCTATTAGCACATCACACATTTATATAGTTTAATTGCAATATATTATGCAGCAATCATACTTTACACAAAGGATTGTATTTCCAAAAGCATTTTCTATAAAAATACTTTTATATTTCAGTTCTAAAATGTCACATTAGCTTAATGCTATTGATAAGTTAGAAAAATCACAAAATTTTAACACAAAAAGATATTTCCTTTGAAGATAAAAAATTACAAGAGACAAATGGAAATTTCCATAAATAAATAACGAAAAGGTGTTAAGTAATAATTAATAACAAATATTATATAACAAATCACAATTTTTTAAACATGAAAATAGTATAGGAATATAATTAAAAACAAACAAAATAAATTACTTAGGTAGAATCAACAATGGAACAGATGTATAAAATAATTAATTATATATAACACTGTAAAAAAATTCTTCAAAAACAGATCACATTACAAATGAGATTTACATTACATGCTGATAGCATGCAATGTTTGTAATAAAGACATGTAAAAAATAGTTGTATAAAAATTAAATAAATAAATTAGTAAAGTGACTAGCATTTTGCAGACAATTTTGAAACGATTTCATAACAGATCCATCCTACAAAAGAAAAGAAAATTTTTTAAAATTACTATGAAATATTTAAAATTTATGCAAAAAATTACACCAGAGTAAAAACAGAAAAATAAATATTTCAGAATAAATTATCAGTTAAAATTCTGCAAATCAAATATAGAAACATATTTATAAATTAAACCTTATATTTAAACAGGTACTTGTCTATTTTTATGGCTCAGTTTAACTGTCTATTTTCAGATTATGTCAATTGAATTGGCAATTTTTAAATTATTCCAAGTTTCATTATACATGATATCAAGATTTCATTAAGATAGTGGGTAATGATTTGCATCTTTCAGTAATTTATCGCATGGGGCATTAAAATAAACATATACCCTTAAACATGTAGTCAGTTTTAAGTACTTTCATATACCAATATAAAATTTGCTGAACAATTTAATATATAATACATTAGTGAAATTATAGCTAGAAGAAACATTAAAACTCAGAATGTAATGCAAAACTGGTGCACATTTATCCCACCTTACTACAGAATACTTATTCCCTCAGTAATAAAACTGTGGTATAATCTCAAAATATACATAAAAGTAAATAACAAAAATTATAAAAGTGATAAAGTAAGATGCATTAAGATAATTGCTTTTCAGATAAAACTGTTGTCTTAAAAATTCCTTACGAACCTTTATTTTATTAATTCTAATTCAAAATGTTTCATTGTTTTTCAGTTTTTATTGTGGATTACCAAAATACTAATTCATTTGTTCAAAAAATGTCCTTAATATTCATACATTTATCTGTCTTAATTATTTAAATACATCATTTTATTTATTCTTTGTTGTTAGTCTGATAAATGAAGAAATTGCAAATATTATTAATAATCTTTTATTTTATTTATTTTTGTCTATAATGTTAGATGATGAAAGAAGAATTGATTCTTAAATGCCAAGTTCGATTAGATTTACTGAGCAGTACAAAGTTTGATTTAGTCTGGTCTCATGGCTAAATTAAACCAGATAAATTTGTAAAAAATTCATTGGTAAAATGACTCTAGAATCTGGAAAAGATATAGTAAATAAACTTTTGTGAATCTAGAAAAGATGCTATGCTTATGTTAGAACAAGTTTTACAAATGGTGTTATTATTTAAGAAAATTATATGGATTTGAAATATAATCAAAAACTTCACAGGAAAAAGTAAAAGTATGATTTACTTCATGAAGAGTTCAATGAGGGGAATGACAGGCGATTGAAACTAGTAAGAGTATGCAATTCAGACAACTGAACAGGATATTCGACGTAATATAGAACATTGATTAATTTTAAATTGCTTATTAATGCTACGATTTAGTTTGAATCAAGTATGATTGATTGTCAATCTAATGAGAGCAATATCCACTTTATTATAGGACAAATTATGTCAATCAATTTGAGAATCATTAAAGCATTTTATTCTGAAGTATTTTCCCCGAATCCAAGTTAGAAAATAGTTTTACAGCGTTTCTTCCAATCATATTAATATGATACAAGAAACATAAGAGGAAACTGAATATGAATAATCACAGTAATTCAGTGGTACTTAAATAATATAGATTTACCACAAATGGTTATAAAAAATTGTCCAATGTAAAAGAAAATCACTTAAAATGAAAAAGAATAAATATTTGAAACTAGCAAAACAAATGATTTGAGGCAAAATTTTAATATATATATGAAAGACAAACAAAGAGTAATAGAGTAATAAATTTTACAAATTCCTAAACATATAAATTTTAAATACAAAACTATGCAAAATAATATAGTTTTGTTTTAAGTGTTATAAATTATAATTATTTTAATGCATTTATAATATAAATGACTTGAAATATTTCATTAAAAAAGTATAAAAAAATTATCTTGTATCAAATTCAAACAGGTTTAGCACAATTATTTGACAAGCCCTATCCCCTTCTCCCTCTTTGTTAGTTTACCATTTTGCACATATCTTTCTGTTTACGCATAAATCTATATTCCACAATCATAAAAATAGGTACAACATTTTATTGTTAGTTAAAAATATATGCAGTTTATTAAGAAAAGGTAAAACTGAGGGACCTTTAAGAATAACGAGTGGGACCTTTCTTAGAACAACATGTTTATTATCTCCTAATATATATTAAAATAGTCAGTGGACAAAAGACAAAAATTTTAGGAAATTTAAAATACATTATGAAAATACAAAGAGTTTAAAAAAACATCAACTGCTTATTTTGGAGACTTCAAAAAGATGCAAAATAGGAAGAAAATTATACAAGTTATTTTGTACTAAGCCAAAAAAAAAAAAAAAAAAAAAAAAAAAAATCTGATGAAAATAGTAAAGCAACCTGATGAAAGCAATAAATGAAAATCTTAAATATTATTATCAATGCTAGATTATCAGTTATTTTTTTCAAATAAATAAAAAAATATGAGGAAACTGATTATGAATAATCACAGTAACTAAATGGTACATAAAAAAATATAGATTTACCAAGGATGGATGTACCAAAATTGTCTTAGAAATATGAATGGATTTAGACTTTTTGCAAAAGTTGTAAACAAATATTAGGTTAAACACTCAAAATCACGCTATACAATTCAAAATATAATAAATTAGCGATACAGTAAATGACCCATTCAAGAACACAATTTGTCCAAAAATAATATTCACTAACTGAATAATTCATTAACTGATCACTGGTTTATCATAATTTTAATGAGAATTTGATTAATTCATTTGGGAGATGAAATAATAAAGGTGCATAATTAATATCATTTCTATTTTTACCATATTTTTTTATCAATTTATAATGCAATAAAACTTACATGCATAGATTCAGAATAAGTTACATAATTTTATAGATATCATTTTTGCTTTTAAAAGTAATAGCACTATTTTAGAGAGTCTGCAGGAAAATAAACAAAAACAAACAGAGGGAGTCGTCTCCTTGAAATGCTTGCATATTATGTATAGTATTTTGCATTATTAACTGCCCGCCATTGGAGAACAATAATTATGAAATTGCCTATTACTGTACGAGTTTAGGCAATTAATCCCTGGCATGCAATTAATACACCAGCAGGAGTAGTTTACTACAAATTTTCTTCTGTTCTCTCCAATAAAAGTCTTATCTCCTACCTCCCTCATAAAAATTGAATTTTGAGTAAAGACACGAATGAAAACAATAGCTGAGAAATATAGATTTTCAGTGTGAACCTAGCATTTTTACTGAATCTATTGCACGACTTTTTTCCTAATCTATCTTTATCAAAATTTGACACAGAACTATAGTTGCAATTACAAGTCACATATCGAATTTCATTAGTATAAATCATTGCATTTAAGAGTTATTACATTTACAAGCATGTGAAATACAGACAGATGGTTAACCCATCGAAAAATTTAGTTTAAAACTTGACAAGAATCTATATTTTAGATGCTAAACCTGTGCACTAAATTTTATCTATCTAGCTTTTAATGTTCTGTAATTATTGAGTTCACTTAAATGCAAACAGACAGATGGACTTCTTCATTCAAAGTTTAATAGAAATTTTCAAAATTAGTCTTAAATTTATATACGAAATTCCATCCACTAGCTCAAAGTATTTTTGAGTTGTCATGTTCATAGAAAGACATATAACAATGTCAAAAATGTGTTTTTTGAGCTGAGAGAGGTATGAAATGTGGTGATTCGCCAAAATCTCGAGACCGAATAATCTGACGATAATAAAATTTTCTATAAATTTAGTAAACGAGAAAATAAAAATGCATATATTTTAAATTTCTGAGTTTGCATTAAACAGAATTATAAAAAACGCTGTATAAATAAATAAATAAAATACTACTAATTTACATTAATTTTATAGTAGATAAAGACAAGTTTATACGATATTTAACAATTAACACATTTTTTTACGTCCATAATTTTGGTTTGATAATTCTTTATTGTATAATTCGAAATTAATTTCTAATTAATAAAAAAATATTCAATTATTTATATAATTTTAGGAAAAATCTAGCTCTACATACATACTCATTTCTTTTAAGTCAAGGTTGAACTTTCTTTCGAAGACTGCCTGCTCATCATGCTTTGATATTCATGACCAAAAACAGAATCATCATCTGTCGTCGATTGTTGAGATGGTTGAGGCAACAGAGGAGGACGGCGGGATTCAACCACTGCATCTGGCTGCAGAGCTGTTTTGTCATCAGTGCTAGATTGGGATGGATTATGAGTGGTAGAGGCTATAGGACTAACAATTGGCACTGTGGCTAGGAGCAAAGGCAATCCCACAACAGAATTTTCAAGCTCACTCTTGGAAGGCTGGGCAGGTGGTGCAGAAGTACTTGCTGTAGCAGAGGTAGGAGGTGGAGCTACACGGGGAGGACCATAAGTAGATGTATTGGCGCAATATGAAGGAACACGATGTATTCTGTGACCACCACTATGTGCAGGAGATCCAGAAGTCGTGGAGCTGTCGACAGGAGCCACATCCTGGGCGAAAAGATCACCATCTTGGAAAGTATGCCTTCTGTCTAGAGCTCCATCGGGCAGGCGAGGGGTGTTAGGAAACTGTAAAGTTTTTGATTGGGATGGACTTAGAGGAGGATGTCTTTGTGTAGTGGCACTGAACATGGAAGTATCTGGAGCATGAGATACGCTCAGTGATGGAGAACCTCTTCCAGAGGCAAGAGATTCAGTCTCATCATCCAAACTCACAAATTTAATAGGTTGTGCGTGAGATTTAGAACTTGATTTTGGACCAATAGGTTTATGTGCTTTGGAAGAAGGACCAGATGATGAAAATGTATCATGAATATTGAATTTTGAAATTGGAATAAAAGCACTTCCTGTGACATCAGAGCCCTCAGTTGTGCTCTTATGGTAATTGTCTGATATCAGTTTCTCAGTTTCTTCCTTATAGAGGCTGTCTTTTTTCAAAATAGATCGTTTTTTTGCAGTGTCTGAGCTGTTAAATTTTTTCATTGAAGAACCTCTTTCCAATGACCCACCAAGCAGTGGACTTTTGTTTCCATTTTTTTTCCCTATAAAGAATAGATATGATATATTTCATTATACACTTACTATATTATACACAATATATATATACACTTAATATATATATATATAATGCATCTCATGAATATAAATGCATCTCATGAATATAAATAACATTTCAAGAATGTTTACAATCTTGAGTTTGAGTTTAAGTTAATCTAAAATATTCTATAATCAATTTCTCTTTCATTCTTAAGAAATAATTAATTTTTTAAACAAAATTTTATTTTTCAGATGCCAAAAACTGAATTAAAAACGTCCCATGAGGAAACAAAGAATTTCATCTCAATACTGAAATCAAGTTAATATTATAAAATTTTAGAAATTAGAAGCACAATTATATTATTTAATAACATTAAAGTTCTTAACAACCTACAATGTAAATATGTTATCCTCATACAAGAAAGACAGAAATTTTCTAAACATAAAATTATTTTGAGATGCAAAAAATTTAGCTGAATATATATATATATATATATATATATATATATATATTAAAAATTAAGATTCCAAATGATAATTTGAGCTAAAGAAAAAAAAGTATTAAATGAAAACTAATTAAAAATTTATCATATTTGACGAAAATGTATTACATTTCTATGCATGCAATAACCAAATGGAAAAGTTATGAATTTCAATTTAAAAAATGATGGAAATAAAAATGTAACAGTAATTTTAAGATTGGTAATAACAATCAAGTTCGATCCAAGGTACTTAAAAATGATGCAAGCATACAAGATTAGAATAGCTGTCTGATTTTTCAATAAAAAGGCTCCTTTTTTCTTGTTTTAGTCTAATTATACATACACTATTGGTCAAAAGTATTGCAAGTTTGAGAAATTTCACGTTTTTTCAAGAATAAGCCCCGAAAAGTAATATTTTTTCTCTTAGTGACATTTTTTATGTCAATATGTTAAATTAATCAAAAGGCAACATATAATTAAGTTATTGAACAAAATTTTTTTTTTATTTCAAAAAGAATAAAATACAAATAAAATGTGCGGGTTATCAGTATCGGAATCCATTTTGCTTTCCCGGAATAAAATAAAGTAAAGAAAAAACTTTCAAGTTTTTTTTGATCAAAAAAGATAATAAAAGAGTTCAAGTTAACTGAAAAGCATTTAATGTTTAATAATATCCACAAGGTTTTGAAACACTTCTTTCGTTATTTCATGGTGCCAAACTTTAATTATTGTTTCCTGGAGTTCTTGTTTTGTTCTGGGATGATTTTCAGTAAATTTCTTTCACACTATACTCCATAAATTCACAATGGGGTTTAAATCTGGCGAGTTCCCTGGCAGTGCTAGAACATTTATACCATGTTTTGCAAATGCAGCTTTAACCTAAAATAACGAATGTTTCGACATAAAGGTCAGAACTAAAATGAAATGAAATTTAAAATTAATTGCAAAGTTTGTCTTATATTTTTCGATTAATGGCAGAGTGCTAGATCTTGCTGAAATATCCATTTCTGCCTTGGGAACATGTCACAAGCATTACGAAGCAATTGATCCTTCAGCACACCAACATACTTGTCACTTTTCATGGTTCCCTTTACAAAATGAAGTCGTTCAGTTGTCTGATATGACATACACCCCACACCATTACGCTTTCTGTGTGTTTTGAAGTACGAACCAGGCATTCTGGCCTTTGCTTTACACCAAACGTGGCCAGGCTTGTCAGACATTAAAGCAAAGATAATTTCGTCGCTATATATAACCTGTCTCCATTCCGAAATACTCCTATTTTTGTGCAACTTGGCCCACTCCAATCGTTTTTTCCGCATTGCTTTCGTCAGTACTGGTTTTTTTCTAGGCACTTGTGTCTTGTAACCAGCTGCACAGAGCCTCTTGCGAACTCTTCTGGGATTCGCAATGACAGACAGATTTTCTAGCAGAATTTGCAAATCTATTTTTATGGCATAATCGTGTCAATGTAGCATCAGCACGTTTAGAAGATAACTTCGGATGACCACTTCTAGGCTTTTCATCTACGGTTCCTCGGTTTTGAATCCTTTTATGAGGCGTGAAACAGTCGACTCACTGCAGTCGCACCGATGAACAATCGTAACATTTGAAATGTTTTTTTGATGCATTAAAATAACAGCTTGGCGCTTCTCACGAGTTAATTCACACATTTTAAAAAGAAATGAACAGTTTAAATTGAAAAAAAAAATGTACAGCGAACGCACTTCGGCAGCGCAACAAACTAAATAAAATTCTTCGCAGTCGGAGCGATTTTATAATAAACTACCAGGATGACTTAATCGTTGCAGACGATTGCTTCACAATGGATGACACAATAGCTTGAAACTTCACCATATTTATATTAGAAAATATCACTTTAAATGAAAACAAATATTACTTTATGGGGACTTATTCTGAAAAAACGTAAAATTTCTCAAACTTGCAACACCTTTGAACAGTAATGTACTTTTAATTATTATCATACAATTTGTGTACATTTCACAACCTTCAATCAAAATCAAAGTAGGATATTTTAAGTCTTACTATGGCAGTAATATAGTTTCCTCATAATCAAAAATACCTTTATTTCTTGAAAGAGATAAAATTTATCACAAGGAAGGGAATACGTTTATATAATTGGAATAATATTAACAAATTAACTAAACATGATGGTCTCAAATGCTGTATAGAATTTAATGCAATTTTGTACGATGATATATTGACATATTGTATTTTTATTTAAAAAGATGTAATGTTTTGTCCGATGATGCACTATAAAGCTGGCCCTTGGAGTATCTATACACCCTTGTGTCCGACTTTCATTGGTATTCCAAATATTTCGATTAATGTGTGCTTCTTCTTTTTTTCTAATTAGTTCAGTGACGCAAAATAAGCAATTTTTACCTATTTTATATAATAACATTCTCCCGTATATTTTCGTGTATAAGCCGATAATTTTTGGAACTTTTCTGCAGTTAAACCAGGGTGATCATTTATAAATAAATCCAATAATTTCACACACACAAAAAAAGGCCTTAGGCATTTTCTTTTTAGTCAAGCAAAAGTAATATATTGTCAAATATTACTATGTATAGCACTTTTTATTTCTTAAATTTAAGAAATTTATTTTAATGAAATGCATTATTTTTTTTAAATAAAAATGATTTTTTTTAATTAGCGGCTTGTTACGCCGAACCGATTTATGGAGAAATGCTAAGCAGCCATGCTATTACAATGTTTTGCAAATGTGATCACCTGAGTTGAAATTTTTCCTATATAAGAAATTCTCTTCACCATCTTTCAATGAAAAAATAAAATGACAAAGAAAATAACAATAACATAATTATAACAGACAGTAAATGAATGGGTAGAAATATGCTAGCTTCAGATAGAGTTACCAGAGTGAAAACCATTGTCATTGACAGCTGGCATTTTATTTTATAGCAGTTTGATAGAAAAAATATTCCATCTATTTTACCTGTTTGGTAATATTTTCGTCCTCGTATCCCCAGCATTGCGTTTCGAGGAAAAATATATTCAATCAAAGTTATAATAATACAATTAATTATTTATAACGTGTGCGTTTTGTTACATGAAAATTGTTTAAAGATATTCGTTTTTATCTACACTTCAAAATTTGGAGAAATTAGTCACAGCATTATTGTTAAATGAGTTTGTAGTTTTATTGCCTTATAGGGTGATGCTTCAACACATGATGCAATAATTTCCCATGCTTTCAGCATCTCTCTTATTGGTTGTTACTCTAATGAGATTCTTATCCTGACTAAATCCGTGACCCCCGAGATAATTGTATTTTTTATATAGTACATAAAAATAATTGTTTATTAATCATATTTTAATAATATTTTTATTGTATATGTACGAGTATATGTAAACGTTCTGAATAATTGTAATGTTTTTTTCCCATGCTATTATGTTGAAATAAATAAAAGTTTACAAATATGTGTCTTCATGTGGTTCATATTTTATAATTTCTTAATTCATTCATATTTATTAATATAAATATGTTATTTCTTTATAAAAGTACAGCTCATAGATTTGCTACATTTTTTAAAACAAAAATTTCTAGTAAAAATGCTTAAATCCAATATTTATATAGAGCATTAAAAATGAATGAATAATCTCATTATGTTACTAATCAAATTTTTTGTTTACAGCAATTTTTATTTCTTATATGTAAATCTTTTACTACTGATTAGCTTTCTTTTTTAAGAAATAAAATTCCTGAGAACTAAAAAGTTTCCATTTCAAAGAAAATTTAATGTAAAAATCTATTTTACACATACAGATATTAAATAATTCGTAAATTAGCAATTATTATGCATCTATTTCATAATTCGGTGAATGTGTTTTTAATAACGAAAGTTGTCAAGAAATTGTGATGTTAAATATCGGAAATTCTCAAACCGCGATTGTAATTATTTAAATGTCAATTTTTTTAATACAAAGTAATATTGTTTTAATTAGTATCTATGCAATTATTTGATAATTTAGAGAATTGACAAAAACTGTCGACAAAGCATAACGACATAAGTATAACTCAAGTTATGCGTTATGTTAATCTTCGTCCTTCTCGAAACGTCCGACCAACAGTGATGACTCATTACAACAGCCAACGGGCCTTATCTCTCGGGGGTCACGCTAAATCTCCCTTTTGGTTCTAGCCATGTTCTTCTACTACCTCATCGATACCACTGGTATCCATCTTTAGCTGTAAAATCTTGCTTAGACAGAATCAGGTCGATTAAATCTCCACATCCGGGTATTTGGTCAAACTCGCGGCATCGCGTTCAAAAAACTATCCAGCTAAAACTCCTTCCATATAGATATAAGGATTTATTCTTTAAACAAGCGCTAATACAGACTGACACGCCGTCATGCGACGTCACGACGTCTCCTGGACACTCGTTATGCGAAACATCGCACGCTAAGCGATGTTTGATTGTATTTGGAAATATACGATTGGTACTTTATTAGGAAACATTAAAAAGACATTTTGTTATCAGATTCCCATAATACAGGAATTTTAATAGATATTTTATATTTCCAAATTAAGTTTAGAAAATATATTTTTGAACATACAACAGAAATGTTTTTTAACCCTTTGTATCCTTTATATAGTGCTTAACACGTTCACTGCCATATATTTCACCAGTGCATCACATCTATCATCTAATTATACAGAACCATCTATCTAATTAGAAGACTCCCCCCCCCCTTCTCACTATAGTTAAGAGATAGCAAAGAAAGAGTTATCTAGTAAGATAAATGATTCGAATATCAGGTTTGAGTTGCAGCAATGAGTGTTTTAAAAATGCCATTTAAATCATGCTGATATCTTCATAATATGGCTACATTTTTTTATGGCATTCAAAAGAACAGCAAGAGATATCTCTGATAGCAAGCAGTAGATATCAGTTAATGACAGGAAAAAAAATCTTTATTCATTAAATAAATAAAGTTATTTTAATTAATTTAAAAAGTCATCCTCCTTTCTTCGTGATATTCTGTACCAAAGCTAATCCAATGATAAAAAAAATAAAATTGAAAAATTAATGAAAAAACAATTTGGTCATAAGAAAAATTAAAGTGAAAGACAAATTGATATTCGTAGAAGTGTTTCTTAATTCTAACAGCAAAACAAACAAAACTTTATGATGAAAAATTTTAATGTGTATCCCCTTGCAGTAGTGAAGTCAACACTTTATACATGATGAGAATTTTTATGTTATAAAAAAATTCAGTTAAACATTATACATGTTTGGTTAAAAAATAAAATTTGAATTATCAAACAATGGTTAAAGTTAATATCACCTTAAGACATGAGAACGAAATGACATTTATTCAAAAGCAGTAATCAGGAAATTATTTAATTTTAGATATCTTGACATTTAACTCTTGAGTTATAGTTGATACTCCCTCATGCACTTGCTTTGAAAAATAAATGATTCACATTGGAATTAAGACATTATTTAAATCATATATGTTTATTTATTAAAGATATTAAAAAATGTGTGTTTATTTTAAAATTTATAAAACAGTTTAAAAGCTGAAGCCTTTTATAAAACCATGTTTCCTACTCTAAAATCAATGGAACTAATAAAATATATATTGCTTCCTTTGGTTTAATTACAGCTGAAAAATATCATTGCAAATGCCTTTATCAAATTATAACTATCATGAAATTCTTCTAACAATAACACAACAGATACATTTTGCACTTTTTCATGAGAATAGACAATCAATTAAATCATAGCAAGATCACACAAAAAAACTTCTGAAGCCATTATTAATAAAATTACACATGCAAACACAACTATTCAGAATATGAGAAAAGTGACTTTCTAATAACTTGAATTTGTTTTTAGTTGGTTTTGCAATTTTATTTGTGTAATGTAGTTTCAATACTACGTACTTCTCTGAAATAAATAAATTCTTAAAATAACTACTGCTTTTAAATACAATTCAATGCAAAAAAAAAAAAAATCAATTTTTAGAATTATTTTAAATAAATTTGGAACATAATTTAAAGCACTCTGATAATTACAATTTTCATCCATGAAAAGCTTTTTATTCCTATGAGAGGAACAAGATAAGGTAGAAAACACAACTTAAATAAAAAAGTGAATGCACTACAATACTACCTTCAATTTCACAACCACTTCTTAAATAGAATTAATGATGAAAATTAATTTTTTTTTACAAAACTGGTATATACTAGAATGAAGAAATGCAAAAAGTGCAAATCATCATGAGAAAAATATCAATTTTAGATTACATTGAATCAAAGGTTGAATATAAATTTCATAATATTATCATAATTTTATGATATTCAAGTAATTACTTCAATAAAAATTTCAATAATTGATGATTGAACTGATTACATGTTCAATAGAATATACAATGCACATTTTGAAAACAACAATATAAAAATTGAAGTCAAAATATAACAAAATAATCATGTATGTTCAAATTTATGTTTGTCACTTAGTTTAAGCATTTCATGTATTTTAGCCTTTCCTAGTAAACATTAATTTTGGTTGAATTATTAATACATACTCTCCAAAAGCCACAGAAATTTGATGAAAATTAAGAAGTTACAGTTATATAGTGAAAGGTTATGGAACAAAATGGATATACATGGAAAAATACAAAACCCACCGAAAGTACACTCTTTCCAAATCCTTGTTCACAGCAATGCTGGTAGTAATGACAGGATTTTTAGCAAGGTAAAACAATTAGTAATGATGACTTTTAAAAAGTAAAGTACTTGCTATGTATTGAAAAAAGCAGTAAATGTCTAAAAAATAGTGTTATTTTGTATCATCAACAAAATCGTGTAGTGTGATTTTTTAAAAATGCAATTATTTCACTTATATCTAACTCACAAATGAATATCTGTGAAACAATTTTGAGTAATGTTTGAAAATATTTTTATTTTTGAGTTAATGTTGAAAAATTTTAATTAATTGAAAATCCTCAAATTTTAATTAATTAAAATTCTTTGAAAATATTTATTCTTCAATAATTTTTGACACTGTGTTATCAGTAAAATATCTGTAAGAGGTGAAGGTAAAGGATGTTGGCATTATGCTAATAAGATATATACAAATTGTCACTGAGCTCAATGAAACAAGTATTCTAAATTGCATGTATATAATGTTACTTGATTTATTACCAGCTTTAGAATTATTAATAAATTATATTTATATAAATTCTGAATATTTGAAATTCATGCTACATTATAAAAAAACAATTAATTTTTTTTAAAAAAAGAGAGAGAATCATTTAATCAAGAACTGGAAGTATAAATATTAGATGACATATAGGTTTTTCTTAACATATTTATTAAAATAAAAAGTATGCAAGAATATATAAATATGAATAATTTGTTGATCTTTTAATATTACTTTTACTTATTCTAAATAAATTAAATGCCATTCTTTTATAATACACGTTTTTTTAGGTGAATAATTAAATTCATACTTTGTTTAAAAATGCTCAATAGGAAATGATACTTTTATGTTTTATGACCATTTCTGTGCGCATGAATGAATGAACTCGATTTTTAAAAGAGTCATTTATATATAAAAGCAACCAATCTGATTCCTGCCATTTTGTTAAATGTTTAAATTACAGTTGATTTAAGTTCCTTTCCTTGATTATGATCATCATTACACAATCACATAGTCCTTCTGGATTTTGAACTCATAAATTAATGGCTCTCAGCATTTGCAAACTTAATTTCTTCAATAATATTAACGAACAAAATTTATTAATTGTATCTATCTATGTTAGAAAGGACAAAAGAAATGACCAATTTAAATTATTTCAATTGATCAGTAAGTTAATATTTATTTCAGCTACATAATCACATTGTTAAGAACATATATTTAATTCCATTATTTTACTCATTATTTTTTATATTAATATCAATATTTGAATTGTAAGAAATGTTTACAACTTTAATAATAATTTTAAGTATTCTTCCAAAATACTTATACTTATTTAACTGACAGTTTAATACAAAAATCAAAAAGTTACCATTAATTATTAAGAAAGTGCTGTTGTGGTGCAACAAAGAAGCAAAAATAAACTCATGTACAACTTAAAATATTTTATTATTGAACTTAGAAGTTGTGTGATAACTCAACTCTGTTTTGTTGATTTACTTTTGTTCAAGAGATTTGATATATGCATTAGTGTTATTTCTGTTAATCTTGGATCGTTATATTTAAATGCTTTAAATGAAAATATTAAATGTTTATGTCACATTACTTTGGACTGAGTTATTTTAACAAGAATACGCCTAATGTATGATGGCATTTCTTCAGTTTCATTTAGTCATTATACTGTACACATGCTTGTTAAATTTAATTTTGTTGCAAATATTATCCACCATAGTTACAGTTGCAAATATTATCCACCATAGTTACAGTAGTGATTTAAGAACTCTATTGTAGTATGAGTTTCTAATTAGAACTACTTTGATTAATACAAGTATGAGCAAATATTTCTAACATGCATTATTTTTTTAAAGCAGAGAAAATTAGTAATCTTCTTTTGTTTGTTATAAAAATAATCACTAATTTGCATACAATTTCCTTTAAAATCATCTCTTCCATATTGACAGGTATGTGAAGATTTCATTAAAAATGATCAATGAATGATTTTAAATTACTTTCTTCTCCTTCCTTTTAGACTGATAATTTATTTTATTAATCTCTTCATATCAGATATCATACATTTCTTTCATGGTAAAAATTGTTACTTGAATTGACAATTGGTGATAAATTTTGATTGATTGAAATGATATAGAATCATGTAATTAAGTATGATGTGCATTAATTGATCTTACTACATCTATCAATTGATTATCATGCTCATGCAACATAAACAGATGAAAAAATCATAAAAATTCATAGAAAAGGAAGGGGTGAATGCAACTAATACAAATGTCCCTCCACCCACACATTTTGCTCTACCATTCTTGCTAAAAAATTGTTGGTAGGTTATACCCAATGATACAAGAATCAAACTGGATATAAGATAAAATAAGCATAAGCAAAGCTAAGATAAAATTTAAGACAATAACATTAAAGAAAAAAATATAATACATATAAGATTCAAAAACTAAAATAATAAAAAATGTATAGAAAAATAATTAAAAATTTATTTTAATTTTTACAGTATGTAAAATTATTCATAAATTTTCAGCATTTTAATGTAATTAATAAAAGAAATATATGAAACTCAACTGATCTTAAACAGATAAAAAATTATTTAAGCAGAGATGTTTCCTTCATTACAGAACTGAACAAATCATTTATATCAGCTTATCAGTTAGCTGCTAGTGCAATTGTTACACAAAAAATTTGGTCAAAAAAGCAAAAATATTTTTATCCAGTTGCTTGCTTTGAAAGTCAAAATTTATAACAAAACTTTAAATAATGGAGTTCTTCAGATAAGGAACATGAGATTTCAATTTGCAAAAAGGGGTGAAAATTTATAAATTCTATGGCATACTTTGTTTTCTAAAATAAATAAAAATAACTAAGAAATAAATTATAATAGAAAGAAGAAAGAGAAGATGTAATTGGTTTCCAATTAACAAATTCACTGTTTATAACAAAAAACAATTATCCTAAGTAACAAATAATTTCATTACTTGTATTAATTATCAAAAAGTAAACTTAAACTGCTCAGAAGCAATGTTCCCAATGAATAAAAGACAAACAAATTCGGTTTTTAAATCAATTATGACTTACCTCGAAAAGAAAAAGATGGTTTGAGACCAAATTTAGATTTTCCTAAAGAAGTACCACTGCCCTGCCTTGAGCTAGTATTGCTTGTCACAGAGTCCAAAGATGACTGCAAGCTATACTGTGATGCATCAGGTGTGTCAAAGCGAGTTTTAGGTTTTCGAACTTGAAAGTACCATGGTTTTTTGGTAGTAAGAGCAGGTGTTAAAGAATAACTCTCTTGCCTGGGGTCAGGCGATGTAGGAAGTGAAGAATAGCCTTCTGGTGTCCTTCCAGATGGTTCTTCATAGCAGCTGCCACTATCTGTTGAGGATGAGCTGTATGTTTTACCAATTGGAGAGTGTTGTGGGAAATAAAAATGTTGAACAGTATTGCTTTCACCAGATGCTTCTCGAGTAGTTTGGGTGGTTTCTTCCATAGGATTTATGTATAAGTTGCTGGAGTTTATATTTTGGTTGGGTGGAGTAGGAGGAGGTCTTGAAGAGAAGGGATCTTCAGCAGACAAATCAGCAAGGGAGGCACTGGGCTGCGAATTGCAAGTTGCATATGTATCATAACTTTCCATACTATTAACATCCCATTTGTTAATAGTTTTAAGCTCTATGTTACTCATCAGATCGCAATTAGTTGAAGGTTCTTGATAAATAAAGTCTTTTACATCCTAGAAAAGAAAAGGAATATTCATAAAGTAAAAAGTAAACGTACAAAAGAGGAGAGGGCATTAATTAAAAGGATTTAATGAAATTTGTAAAAGTTTGACAAAATGTCACTAATTTGTAAACTTTATAAATTAAAGCATGCAGGCATTCTAGAAGAAGATATAATAAAATTCATGCAGTTAATTGTTTTTTCATAATGAGTTGCCAAGTTTGGCAATTTCAACAGTTTAGAGTTCAGTTATCAGTTCAGATTTTTTAAATCAACTGTGCTATTTTATTATGCTTTTTCTATCTGCGTTTACAAAATAAAATCAGTTATATTAATGACAGATGTGTAATATAGATGTCGGTAGACATAGATCAAGTCAAATAAGTTCATCCAATGACATGATCTCTGAAAGTGGAAAGTATACTGATGATGATGGCCTTAAATTATTTATGAAAATATTTGTAAATAAAATTCTAGTTTATTAAAAAAAACTGAATTTTATTCTGGAAAAGTTATTTTTATTTCAACAATATTCACTTCATGCAATCAAAGATAAATAGGAAAAGAGTTTGAAATAAATAGAAAGGCTTGATACTATTTATTTTTATTACCCTATAAATCACATGGTTTCTTAAATTATCAATATAATATCATTTATATAAACTAAACTGTTCATATAAATGATATTTTTATATCTGAACTCTAAAATGAATATGAAATTCTGCTCAGAATACAGAAAAATTAATTTATTTAATATTAAAAAATAAATTTTCTAATTTTCTGATATGTAGATCTGAAATTCATATCTGCATTTTGGAAAAAAAATACTAAATTACATAGAAATTTCACAACTCATCAGTTTTCTAATTTTGAAAAGTATGTAGAATGGGAAGTCACTGCATGCTTAAAGTTTTATTTTTGTATTAAAAATTACTGCATTCATATCAAACAGCATATTCTTGTATATGCTGTTATAAATTGTATTGCTCATAAATTGTCTTGTTAAACAATTTTAAATTCTACAACAACAGGAAAAAGTCTTTTCACAAGACATAACAGTCCTTTTTACTATATAATTTATATTGTTTACATTTAATTTATTTTAGAGATCCTTATTATTTTATTAAAATTTTCTAGTATTATCAAGTTTAATAGAAATATATAATAATTAACATCTGTAAAATAAGAATTACACACAAAAAATGCTGTAATTTTTTTACATTTTATTTCTTACTATTCAGTTAATTATTTTTTTTTATTTAAAACAAATAAATAAAATAATATATATCTTTTTAAATATAATTAATAATAGCACATGTAACATTTAAAGAGAGTAAGAAAATACAGTTCCAAACCGATGAGACAAATCCTTCTTGATAGCTTGGTGGTATATTAGAATTATTCAAATGATTCAAATTGGCATTTGATAATCTGCTTTCATTTGGTTGGCTCTGTACATCGACGAGATTATTAGGATTAGTTATCATAACTCCCAAGGGTAAGGATTGGGCCTGAGAGTTTTTTCTTTGAACATTTCCCATACTTCCATCCAAGGAGTGATCAAAGTTTTTGTAACATCCTGCACCTGTGTGAATACGTGCAGAGTCATCCCCAATACTGGTGGTATCAATCTAAAAATAAAATGTTAATATTAGAACTAATATGTATAAAATGTCCACAGAAATCTTAAATATTTTCAAATACTTTTATACAGATTCTTTTTCTTCTAAATAAAATCAATTTCATTATTTTCTTATTAACAAGATTATTTCCAATTACTTGGGTTTAAACCAGTGGCGGTTCGTCCATCAGAATTGCAGCAACTCCTGAAATTATTTCTTAAAAAATAAGTTTCCTTAGAAAAAAAAAAAAACATTTTCTTCATTTTCAAACTCTGAGGATTTGATAATTATTGAAAATGGGTAAAAACAATAAAACCGTCAAAATAAACAGAAACTGAATCAGCAAGTAAGAGAAACTGATCGAGACTATCTGTTCTGTAGCCCATGAAAGCCTACTGTGCAAGGGGTTGCATTGATTTAAAGATCAATGCAACCCTTTCTTCCATTGAATTTAGAGAAATGAAAGCTGTAGAAAGAAATAGACCCAGCTTAGAGCAGGGTCTAATAATTTTTTTCATTCTTCAAGCTCATCCCTCCCCTTCTTTTTTCATAGAGTATTTTATGAGTTTAAGCATCGATTCTTGCTGTCTCGACTGAAACTGAAACACATCTGATTTAATGAATATTCATTTTACTTTAGCTAGCAGTTGCTGTTCTAGAAAAGGTACACAAATCTAGTATATTATTCAGATGGAAATGCTTAATTTCATCATTCATTATCAATAAATAATCATTAGTATTGATTATCAATTATTACATGTAAAGCCGATGAACAACACAGGTAATTTATTGCATCTTATTACACTACTTAGGGGCAAAGTAACTTTTAAAAATTGCAATTTCTTGATAAATATTTTTTGTAGCACTACTAATTTATGACACGAGCAGCCACTGATTCAAACAATAAATACTTTGCCATTTTAAATGCAATATAATAAAAAATATTACTTTTTTTATTATGAATTAATTTATTTATTGACAGTTTAACAGAAAATATTTTGAATTGGTACAATGTTGAGAAAGGATTCCAGATTATTTATATTAATACAATTTTGTTTCGTTTTTATTTTCTATCATTGTTACTCTAAATACAAATAACTTAAAAATACTGCTCCACCTACAATTCTATGTTCATTTCGTATTAAAAAAACTGTGAAATTATCATGTTAGTCATCATGTCATCAAAAAAAAAAAGAAGCTAATGTTTATGTGAAATGTATTAATCTATACTGTTACGAATTAATTATAATGAATAATAATTATTATTCCAGAATCAGCCTCACTCTGCACTATGTTAAAAAGCATGCTTTCAGCAGCTATTCATATTTGAAATTTTAATTCATAAATTTATCAGATTTTTACCATTAAATATTTAGTTCTATATACCTTCTTTACGGATTTCATTTGTAAAACTGCGATAATCTTGGATTTTCCAAGATCATCAAGAAGAAGTAATAAAATAAAAAAAAATTAATAATAGAGCAGAATACATACTAGTGAAATTAATTTGAATTGTTCAATCTTGTATTTGAAATAAATTTAAGTTCTTCAAGAACTTATACTTATTTTAAATCCAAAATTACATCAAAGTGCATTTTTAAATAAGAATATTATTATTCTGTAAAATATCTGCTTATTGGAAATTAAATCTCATAAATTTCTTCATTACCTGTCAGATTTATACTGTAAAAAGAAAAAAAAAATGAAATATTTATTATTCTCCCTCCAATTTAGATTTGACAAAAGAAGAATACAAAGATGAAGAAGAGAACAATTCCTGAATGCAATTAAAACTTCAAATTAATGGCAGGGCCCTCCACCCAGCCAACATTGATCGATTATCCAAAATTGTGGAAAATTCTAAATAAAGGTTAAGGTATTCAAGTTTATACCACATAATTTTTGTTAAGTTAGTCACAAACAACAGGAAGAACAGCTTCTAAGAAATAATTTAATTAAATATTTCATTACAGAAAGTGAAGAAGAAATTTGAAATATTTAAATGTTAAACAAAAGTTCAACATTTTAAAACACTATTTTGATAAATTGCAGTGCCATAGTTGGCATTAAAGGTATTAATTATGCTTTCATCATACATTTAAGAATTAAAAATTGAAAAGTCATTATGGAATTATATAAAAATCACTAGATTAAATATTTATATTTTATAGCTAAATCAAGTTTGAAATATTTAAATACCTCAATTGTTCTTAATTCTTTATTATAAATCTATTATTCAATTTCTATTCTATAAGCTTTTTATTTCTTCAGCATTTTTTTCTTAAATATATGCTTTTAAGATTAAATTAAATACTTTTTTTTTTCAATATATAAAACATAACAATAATAATAATTTATTTATTTATTTATTTTTTGCTCCGTGAAATAAATTTGTTGGATTGTTCTAACAGATTTTTTAAAAATCAAATTGTACTAACCGCAAAGGGTTGGTCGATACTTCCTTTCTTACGCTTTTGAATTTTATTTATCATATTTAAACAATTTTGCTCCTTAGAAATTTTTGTATTAATATTTTACTGATAGATTTAACATTGTCGTTTTACTATTTTTCACGCTTTTTTCAATAAGTTTAGCGCTGCATTGCAACGGCATAAACCCAAAATAAACGAAAATCTCCCCTTAAAAGCGATACTTAGGTGCATATGTGTTTTCATAAATATTTTTTAACATGACAATGCTTATAGAACGGCATTTGTTCATTTCAGGATCCGGAGACTAGCACTTTTCGAAGATTGTACTTCGCTAAGGGGTAATATGTAAAAAAGAGCTGTTCTTACACCTTCTAATTCTGCGAATAATCTAGGCTCACCCTATTGCTACATGTAAACATCTTCTTTTATCTTTCCTCTCATTCCTTTTTTGACGAAAGAAACGCTTCTTGATGCATACCCGAGAATGAATAATAAATTATGTCATGCGACGTGTATGTTCAAAATACTCGCCAAAGCAGATTGTTAGACCCATAGCTATCAAATCTGGCACGTAATTATTTTTTGAACAGTAGATGCTTACTAAAAAGGGTGTTTTCAAAACTTTAATTATATTTTGCCTTAAAAATTAATCGAAATGTTTTGGTTTCTTCCAGCTTTAACTTCAGAACATATTATTGCACAAAAATCACAGTTACACCACTTTACAATAAAAATAAAATAAAAAAACTGCCTTTCATTCATACCAATTTGATTACATGCACTTTTTTCCTAGTTCTTTTTTAAAGTTTAAAATAATTATAATAAAGTTTAAAAAATATTTTACAATAATCTTTTATTGTTTCAATCCCACATTTAAACAATACGAATAGCAAGATATTAAATACATTTTTGTGAGCACATTATCATTGCTACAATTACGAGTAAATTTTAAAAGATAATCTAAAAGCAGACGAATCGAGACCAAGGTATTATTATATTTCCATATTTTGGATTAGAGAAATGATTGATAATTTGTAGTTCCAGGAACGATTGTAAATGCATAAGTGGGGCTTTTATTAAGTAAAAACTATACCTAAAGTAAATAAAATACTAAACTGAAATGAGAAACCAGCAATAATAGCCTCTACAAATCCTTCTTGCACACTCTCCTAATAAAATATTTATTGTCACTCTCCCACGAATAAAATTGTTAACCTTGGGTAAGGTCATAAGAGTCGCAAGTGCTCATATTTTCATTTTCAGAGTCAAACAAATGAAAATTGCGTGTTTCATAGTACAGTAAAAAATGTCGAACTACATTTCAGACATCTTTTTATCGACCGAATGAAACCGAAATCTGACACAGAACTACAACTGTAGTCGCAAGATCTCATACTGAAATTCATTTCTTTAAGTCATTGCGTTTTTGAGCTAACGAATTTACACGTATGAGAAATACAGACTATCGACCCTTTTGATTATATATTTTCTCTTTATAAATTCGAATAAGAAGTGAAAATTATCCTTCGTATAAAGTAAAAATTTCTAATAGTATTTTATGAAAAGTGTTCATACATCGCACTATTCTTATTTAATTCTAAATCATTACTTTATGAGAAAGAA
This sequence comes from Argiope aurantia, assembly GCA_026543865.1. Lineage (NCBI taxonomy): Eukaryota > Metazoa > Arthropoda > Arachnida > Araneae > Araneidae > Argiope > Argiope aurantia. The sequence continues at coordinate 166,009 of JAPMOR010081792.1, forward strand.
ATCTATTTTCAATATATAACATATATGTTTTGAGATAAGAAATCTTAAATGGCAAGAGAATGTAGTTTTTGATACTTGAAACAGTTTACATGACACTTCCATCAATTGAAAATTTTTGCAATTAGATTATTGACAATTTCGTATCAGTATAATTTTACAAATAAACATTAAAAAAAATTGTAATCCTGTTTGAAATTGAAAATAACATCATATTCATCGAAACTTGATATATTTTAGTCAAGAAATGCAGCATTACAAAGCTCACTGAAAATTATATCAGTGTATTTAAAATAACCAGAAAAACAAAGAACCAGTCCATCAGCTCTAGCTACTGGTTCGATTTTGCTAATTTTTAAATGACATTGAAGTTTATGGCCACTAGATATGCCATTAATAGTCACCTGCACTCCATTTGCGAATTAAAATCCACCGAAATTACTTCACTGTACATTCCCTATGTGGGAAAGAAACTATGATTGTATTTCAGCTCAATCATTGTATCGATAAAGGTCTTTTTATCATCTGAAAACTAAATACGCTATGAATGATGGCCTGTCTCCCTTCCGCATTCCATTTTCGAGAGATATGAAATGTTTGCAAAATAAAACCTTGGCAAACATTGAGTCCCCGGCTCAACAATTAAGGCGATTTCGCCAGTTTTATTCACCATTTTGCATGTACAGTTAATCAATCAAAAGGCTTCAGGCTTATTGTGCAAACATAATTTAAAATAGCATTTATATTTCATGTGATCTATGATCAACCCATCAAAATTAATCGACATAACTAAATTAATGCAAATTATAATGTTATGAATTTATATAATTGCTTCCCTATAGTTACTTCCATGTTAAGAAAGATGTAGTATTCGAACAGACAGAGAGAGAGAGAGGGAGAGAGAGAGTTCTCTATGAGCACTTTGTGTTGCAAGCGTTCAATAGTGATCTGCTGCTTATGTGCTACCGTTTACAGCAGGCATTGTTCTTGTCTATGAATCGGCTGTATTTTGCTACCTCATATTTGTGTTTTCATGCGTAATAAAACATCGATATCCTTTCTTGAGCCTGTTGGTTTTTCACCATACAACCCAGGGATGGATTTTTCTTATGAATGCGAACGGCTAGTCGCTGAAGAAAGTTAGTATTATCCTACTTTTATAAAATGTATAATTTAATTTTATTTATTTACACAAGGTATTTTCTCTAATAATAATATATTAATAATAGCAATTACATAATTATAATCACACTATTTTAACATTCAAAATGAATAGCTGAATTGCTAATAATCATTTTATTAGTAAAAGTATAGCAAAAATAAAATATTTTATCTATTTTTTTTTTTTTTTTTTTAAGATTTAGTTTTCAGAAATATATATTTCATGGTTAAAATGATGGTTTTTCAGCTTCGAAAATACTATTTTGGAAAATATAGTTCTAAAAATGGGATTTTGTGAAAAAATATCGGCCGACCTTTGGACGAGAACATCTTTGAAAGTTTTCTCCTTCACCTTTAAATTTAAAAAAAAAATGAATAAAAAATTCCTCATTAATTCTTTTTACTTTATCATATGCAAAATATAAAAAATAAAAATACAATAATTGGGAATTAAACCTCAAGCTTTTGATGAATCTTCAATTTTAGATCTCCTTAAGTCTGAAAAACATTTTTGTAATTATAACTGATTGTTTGCGAACACGAAAACTCAAAATGTAATTAAGATAGAAGGATGAAATCTGATATAAGATTTTTATACCGAAATTGCAGATTTTAATTTGTTTTCAGGCGAAACCAGTCAATAGAAAATCTCGAAGAATATGATAACACAAAAAGGCAAAGAGCTAGTAAGATTAAACATAACATACGTAGCTTTATTGCCTAGAATTATAAATTTGTATCAAATTTTAGTTAGAATTGATTGATTTATTGACTGTCTATTTATTTGAGAGCATGTACAAACAGTTTTTATTTATTTTTTAAAATTTTTTTAAACTAAATCTATCAACGGAAAAACGGTCTCTTCACGTATATATGAAAATAATAATTCGAATGATAATAAACTGAAAAATGAAACTTTATGACATCAAGATTATAGACATGTACCGAATTTTACACCTAATCAATCAATAGGAAATGGTCCAAAATTTGTATTCAATTACGCAACGAAGCTATTATATTTATATTAAACCATGGCTTTTCCGAACTTTAAAATACTGCAAGCCAAATTTTAGAAATCGAATCTATAGCGACCCAGTTCATCCTCGGGGCATTGGATTTTCCTCCGAGATTAACAGCACATCCCTTCTTTCTGAAAGAAGGTTTATGGCCCCAAAAGAAACTTTAGTGAAGAAAAAGAAAATATTCATTATTAAATATAATTTTATAAGAAAGTACTAATGTGTGGCTTGATGAAAATTCTAAGCATAGATCACACTTTTGTAAATTGTGGAAAGATACATACATGTTCAAGATCCTTACGCGATTCACAAAGTATTAATTCGCGGCTCACAACTTGAGAACACCTGACAAGGACAATCTATTTGCATTTTTTGGAGCCATAAAAAAAAGCACTTTTGAGTATCATTACAATTTACATTATTTGAACAGACGCATAGAAAAAATTATTCAAAAAATTAAAATTATATAATTATTGTTTGCGTTTAAACTATTTTAATAATAAAACTTTTCATACAAAATTGTTTCGTTTATCATATCTGATTCAGACTTCGTGTTTCAGACATCCATACTGCTAACACCGAATTGAGTACCTTAAGTAACTCCAAAATCAATATTTAAATAATTTATTTTTTATTAATGTTTAAAATTAATAAAAATTGCTAAATTTCCATAAAGCGGATCATTGAGTTCGAACGCACTAATTCAACACGCAACGCAGGCGATTTTTTCAATGCTTTGTTTTTTCGAAACAATTGAAGAAAAATATGTGAAGTGAATAATAAATAATAGCAACTCGCCAATTCAAATGAGCAGAGATGCTATAGAAAATTACAATTCAATTTAATCCTGTTTCCAGGAGCACTAATCTAAAAATATGTCATTTCCACCTATGAAAATAAATTATCCGAATAAGTAATTCATGAATAATATGAAATAAAATAAATGAATCCCCACGTTTCCTCCCAGAGTTCGAAAAACACATTGTTAGAAAATGTCCATCAGTCTGTCCGTGACAAAGATTACTCAAAAACGATTTGAGCTAGACGGTTGAAATTTGGCATATGGCGCTTACATCAAATGTGCAGATTTCATCAAATTTTGTGTAAAATTTGTTCTAATATAACACGATAATTACAAAATGAAGAAAGCTAGATAGATAAAATTCGATACATAGACCTACCATACTATAGTCTGTGTATTTTCTGGAGGCGAATCAAGGTCACATTTTCTACCGCGTTACTGATACCAGATAACCAACCAATAACAAGATAGAAAATGTAATTTTGAATCGCCTACAGAAAATACACAGACTATAGTCAAATTTTGAGAAAACTCTAACTACGGGTTGACTGTGTCAGTCTGTATTATTCAAAAAGGCACTGACTTAAATATAACAAATTTGTTATGGGATTTTGTGACTACAAGGGCAATTTTGTGTCAAATTTTGGTTTTAATCAATAGAGAAAAAATGTATCTAAAATACAAATTCAATTTTTGGATATTATTAACGCATGCCAGAGATTAAATCGCCAAATAAGTCGCCAAGGATGACATGATATATTCAGTAAAAATACTAAATTCACGTCAAATCACATTCGTAACTATTGCATGCCAATGCCATGGAAGACTTTCTCTGGCATGACAAATTTATTAGAGAGTACGCGAGAGAGGTTTTGGGGAGACCACTCCGATTGGTTTATTTTCTTTCTTTCACTTTTAGTCAATCACATCCAGTATTGTTCGCCAATGCCATGCAAGTCATTCATGGCCTTATCCAGGGGTTCACAATTTTATACAAAAGAAGGACGAGAAAGTTTTGGAAAAACAATCCCTTTGGTTTGTTCAGTGTAACATTACATATTTATAGAATTTTTTGAAGAATTCTTGATGTTATTTTAAATATTCAAATTTAATATTTCGTAAATATTGTACGCCAATGCCAATAGACGTTGGCAATAGTTTTAAAGCGTTTTCTGGTATTATTACAGAAAATGCGAGAAAGCGAGTTTATTACAGAAAATGCGAGAAAGTTTTGGGCAGATCACCCCCGCTGGTTTTTCTTGCTGTATTTTTAAAAGAAGGTTCTCTTACTTCAAATTTTTGGATTGAGTTTTTGTGGCAGCTTGAAATAAGTCAACTTCCGCTCTTTCTATTATTTGGATTTTTTTTTTGCATTATTTGCTTACAAAAACATGATTTGTTTTAATAAATCTGTAAATATATACAGATATAAATATATACAGATATGTTGGATGTTGATGATAAATAAATGAAAAAAGAATGGATGATTTTCCAAATATTTGGACGAAAAAATAAAAATATTTTTTTAGTGCCATTCATATAATAACGATGAATGAAATACATATAATGTCGATTAATTGAAATTCGAAAAAAATATTTACAGCCTCAAGAGCATTATTCTTTGTACTTAACAGCAATTTGAAATATTACGTTTTTTTTCTCTTTATAATTGAATTTGCAAACACGTTTGTATTGTCTATAACTATCTACATTTCTATTTTTTTTTTTTAGAATTTGCTTATGAAATGATCTATCTATTTACTCAAATTTTAGTTTCATGATAGTGGTGAATTTTTTTCTTCTTTTGAGGTTCCATAATGCATATAATAAAAATTGGCTAAGAAGTAAAAAAACAATTAAGTCAGATAATTCTGTAAAAAAGTCAATAATTCAAATAATTCTTTAAAATGTGTTTAATTCTTTAAAATTTTTTAAAAGAGTTCTTGAAATTAAATTCATTGGTAAAAGTGAATTTTAGTGTGCCCCTTGTTGCGCCAACAATGCCAAGTCGCTAATATAGATGGCGGACAAAATAAACAAACACTTCCACGGAACAGTTACGGTTACCATTTCCCGCCATATAATTAGAACTTTTTACTGATAAGTATTTTTTTTTCCTCAGACTGCCCGGTACTTTCTACAGATGCCTCCGGCATCTGTAGAAAGCACCGGGCGGAATTTTTTGACTTAAAACATCCTACGGCTTCGCTAACAGCGGGAGCGGAAACCTAGTAGCTTCGCTAGCACATTGAACATAAGGACTGTGTGGATAACAGGAGCAATACATAACCAAAAAAAAGAAAGAACGGAGAAAGAAGCAATCGGAACATTCTTCATACAAAATTTCAAACCAACGTCATTTTCCCAACTTCATCAACTCGTAAAAAAAATATATCCCACTTACCCTTCATCCATTCTTGCACAATTGCCGACATAACAAATTATGAAGGGAACCATCCGTTAGAACAGCAAAAGAATTACGATAACTGCGAAAAATTCCATTGCAGCTGTCTTTTAAAGTGAGAATGCAAGAAGATTTCGTAAATTAAGAATTCAGACGATTTTTTAAAGCGTATACTGACAAGTAAAAATTGCAAAAGAATAAATATTTTCTGTTCGTATTCACATAAAAACAAGAAACAATGAAAGAAGAAAATAACTTATATTTATAAGTTTAACTTTCTTTAATTAATAAACTTTTAATTATATTAAATAACAAAATTAAAATCTTTAATCGATATTTTTTAATATTTTTAATTTAACATTCTTCATAATATAGTTGTAGTTCATGTACAACTCAACCATTGTAAAAAGTAGTAAAAAAAACAGCATTAGGGTTGCTAGAAGAGCGCTCCGATGGGTTGCCATATTGGCGACAAACTCGCGGGCACACTATTCTTTACTTCATCCAATTCATTGTATATTCTAAGTGAAAGTTGGTTGGGAATAAGATACGACTGAAAATTATTTTCAATAGGGATCCGTATTTTCTAAGGTTGGCCTTGCTCAGTGAGTTGGAAGGAAAAAGTAATCCCTTATCATCTAAGTTAATATTTTCTAAGTTCTTACAGTCCTTTAATAAAAACAATGAAATAGTATCCACTGAAGCGACCATACATAATGACTTTATCGATATCTCTAATTCCTCATTTAATGAAAAATAATTATTTAACATGATCTGTATTGCCACATTTCAATAAATAAATAATTACAGTAAAACACATTCAAAACAATATAACATGTGCAACTTCTGCAATTTTTTAAAGCTTCTAGATTGCAAAATAATAATAATAATTCTGCTCCTTTATTTTTATTTAAATAATTTTCTTCAAGCTTTGGATTCACATGAATTTAAATGATTTCAAATTAAAGGACGAAAGTAAGCGTAGAAGTTTTTTGTATTTATTCCAATACAGATCATGTTAAAAATATCCGATGTTAAGGACTTAAAATCACTACTCAGCCATTAATTTCCAAACAATTACAGCTATACAAAAACTTTAACACAATAAGTTCTTAGTCTTACTGGAAAGTTAATTCGCTTAAGGCGATTCCTTTTTTTTTAACCTTTAATCGTGAAGAAATTATGGAGAAATGAAAATTTCATCCCTTCATCGTTTCCACCTCCTTTGAGCTAAATGGCTTATCTATGAATTCCTACTGGATTTTTACAGTCTTTGCAATATATTCCAGGAAGATTAAAACTCAGTCAAAATTATTCAAGGTATCTTAATTATTGCAAAACACGGGAAAAGCGTTATACACACAAAACTTTTGAATGGCGGATGGTTTTGGGTTCTAAGGATCTGGGAAGATTTTCAGAAATTTTCCTTTTGTGTCATCACAAGTAATCTTTCTGTAAGAAATCTTACTTAATTTAAGAATGATAATTATATTTAGTAAAAAGGAGTTTTTTTTTTTTGCAATATTAATTTGGTTATTCAGAACGGAAAGGAAGAAAAAACATTTCTTATAATTTCTATAAATATTATACGCAATATTATTCGTAGATTGCGATTTTCAAAGAATTTATAATTATTATTTAATTTAA